>JANAVB010003200.1:23651230-23871230 GCA_029216955.1 Iris pallida
TTATCTTATTGTGGCTGTTATGGTGCACTCTTTCTTGTCTTGTCAAGTCCCGTCCCGTATGTCTCATGTATAGGATGGATTTTGCAAAATACCGCACCTGGAATCCTGAAAGAAAATGTTAAGGACTAAATAACTAGTTGACTACCTAGACCCATTGGAAAGGAAAATTTTCCCGGTTGCCTGCAAGCCCTTTGTTTCGGCCCCATCCTGAATGGACTTGTAGCTATCTGTCATGATGAGCACATTTCCAGTGCACTATTGAGTGTTGCATCTACTAAGGATACATTTGTCTTCCGAGCGATGTATCCTCTACACACTTATGCTTAGGGTATATTTATCTTCCAGCGATGTACCCACTATTAGCTCTTAGGATACATTTGTCTTCCGGACGATGTATCCACTATTTGTTCTTATTGACTCTGGCCTGGATGAGTTAGATAGTCTCCAGGGCAGGTAACTGGATTGAATTTCTCAAAATGCATATGTTAGTAATTAGGATTGTGATAACCCTAGTTAGCTAATGTATCAAGCCGTACTCATTGCTTGGCCGTGATTGATGGATGGAGTCCTTTTCTATCTATCCTAGTCTAGTCTTTCTTTAGTTTATTTTATTTCAGTACTTAGATTCTTGTTATTCATGTATATACTAATATTCTTGCTACATGTCGGGCTTCATTACATGCTCACATGTCCAGTTTATCTTACATGTTCACATGCTATATTTCTTACATGTTTCTAATTTTCTTTCATATACACTGTGGTACCAATTTATTATTTATGTCTCGTTTACTACTTTACTTTAGTGTTGCTATGATTTGTATGCTAGATTTAGTTCATATTTTGGCTTCCTTTGTGGTACTTGCTATTGTGGGTCTGACCCCACTGATTTTGTTTGACCAGATCTAGTTGAGGAGCCCGAGGATCTACGGGACCTTTCACTCGATAGTGAACACCCAGAGCACCAGTGTGGCTGAGTAGGTATTCTTTCTCTTACCCACTCTTATCTATACTTAGTCTTTTGAGGCGTTTAGCCACCAAGCACGTGTTTAGATCGTGTTTTGGACTTAATATTTGGCCTATGGGCTTAGACATGATTGTATATTTCTAGACTGCAACTAGAGTTGATCATGTATAACAGTCTTGCTAGTTCTTCATTTTGTATTACTAGCTTCCTGACCATCCATATATAATAGTTTGGGACGCTTTACTGTTTTATACTCGTGATGATCATACTCCTTGTACTTTGATTACTGCCTGTGATTGATATATCTAGGACTCATGACCTAGGATTGGATGTTGGATTATAGTAGTAACCCCCAACTATATAGCTTATACGTTATTTCGGAGTACTAGAGTACTTTGGAATTACGTAGCTGAACCTGTCCGTCCTTACTTGCCAGTATTCTAGTTCTAGAACGTGACATAGGTTTTTAGTGGTGGCCCATGCAGGTCTGATTTATCAGATATGTGGGGGGTTGCTGGTAGTTATCTCGGTCATAAATTTTCTCTATTGATATCCTCATATTATTCATTATCTTTGATCTTTTGAATCAATATTTGCCTTGATCAATGATCTTTCTTGTTCCCTCGATTTTGATCCTTGTGTTCTTTAACTTTCAGGGGTACTATTCCTTGTCCTTATGATCAGCCTGTTTGGATTCCACCGATGGCAAATCAACATCTTTCTGTTCTGTCGATTCAGGAGGTTCAGTCTCAGCATTCAGGAGCAGAGTCTAGAGTCGACCCGAGGGAAGAGATACCTGTAATGCCCCGCTCCGCACGGTGCATTATGCTGAGTCGTTGACTCGAAGAGTTGCGTTGACCCGATAATGTATCGATGCAAAACGATACGAGAGTTAAGTTGTCCCGATCAATGCATCAAACTAAGTTGATGCGAAGAGTTGCCTTGCCCCGAAAGAATGCATCGAGTTGAATCGATGCGAAGCGCCACGTTGCCCCGAAGGATGAGTGCGTTGAATCGGCTCGAAGATTCTAAGAAATCGAATCGACCAAGGCGCAAGTCCAAATCGATGCAAGTATTGATTTTAGTTGGTTTCGTGTGCAGGTTATACTTTGACGGGAAAATATTAGAGGTCGATCTTTTGCAATATTTAGTAAGGGGTCCGCGAAATCAAATCGTCGCCTTGCGACGGGCCGAGACTTGGGCACGCTAGGGCAAATCGGACGTATAACTCAATGAAGCACGAAGTGCTCGAATGGCTAATTCAGAAGAGTGGCCGTGCAACAAAGTTATAAAATCGAGCCACATCGGCTCGGCGAAACGACGAAGGCGTATCGACTCAAGGTGGGAGGATTGACTTCTTTTTAGTCCTTCATTCGATAAGTCAAATATATCATTGTATGCTAAGTTAACCTATCGGCGCCACGGGCGTGGTCCGATCGGAGATAAATCATATTGTGAGTCGAACACTAAGTTAGAACAATTGAAATAAAATGTGCATCATATACACGAGTCGCTATGGGACATTGGATATCGCTAAGACGAGCGCCTCGATGCGCAAGCCGTAAGAACATGGGATAACTGTACTCGGCGAGTGCCTTAGTGCACGAACCATACCGTGCCTTGCGCATGAGTTAGAATGGCTAGAACATTGAAAGACAATAGGTGAGCGCCCTAGCACGCAAGCCCGAACATTGAATGCTAAGTTATAGAACATGGAAATATGGTCGAAACGTGCCTACGTGCACGGGATAATAAAAGATGGCTTCGTTGCGAGAAAATACAGTTGTGGCATGAATGTGGCGGAACTGTCGGATATGACATGGTACCTCGAAAGGTGTTCAAGACCTTCGGGTCGTTCGGTTGACGAGCATTGAGTTGAGGCACGATGCCATTGAATCATTGAAACGAAGTATGAAATGTAAGAACACAGAAAGTTAACGAAAGAGACGCGAGATGATAAAGTCTGAGTCTTGGACTCAAGGCTATGCTTGGTTGTTTGAATGATAGTGCGTTGCATGGTCGAATGGAATGGACTTGAGATAATTGCGATGATATCTTCCGTGCACGGAACGTTCCCTCCGAACGGGCGCATCGGGGCACCGGGACCGTTCGACCTAGGAGGGATGATAATCTTTGATAGGCGCACATTTGTGAAGTCCGATTAGCACTCGATCGTAAATGTGAGAAGCCGCAAATGATGGTAGGCACGCGATAAGTTTCGGTTGTTGGGATAGCAACCCAACCCGTGAAACGCCGGGCTACCCAAAGAAAGAGAGAGAGAAAAGAAGAAGAGAAAAGAAAGTAAGAAAAGATAAAAGAGAAACTCCTTTAGTCCATTCCGGCGCGGATACGCCCACGACCTTCATATAGTTAAGGAACGATGGGTTGAAAGTGTAGGCGCGTATGCATCCGCATAGAGATCCTGCTTAGAGTTGCACATATAACATGACAGGGAAGGATTACGGCGTATTCACCTTGCGTCGGTGCAAGGGCGAGTGCGTCGACTTGGTAAGTCGTGCCACGAATCAAACACGAGATTGTTTGTTTGCTTGCCTATTCAATTCTATAACATGCTGCTATGATAAATGCTTTACGCTTTCGAAGATGCCATGAAATTAACCCTAAGGAGAACATAGCAAGATCATAAGCTAAGTTGCATGATTCAACATAAATATTAAAATGTCAGTTTGGAAAGATGATCTTTGCTTCAGTACATGCGAGGACGAACGTACTGATCTCCCACCAGCTTCATGCAGGGTGCAGGGAATGGATTGCTCGCGGCGAAGCGTTGCTTGAACGTGTTAAGGCTTGGAATGCCGAAGCGCATTGAAGCGTGTTATCGCATTGACGCTCGGACTACGCAGCTGGATTGATGCGGCCGAGATATAGAAGGCATGATGTATGGAACAGTGAAATCCTTTGTGGGCAAGAGAGAACCTGAGTGTTGTAGCCAATCTGGCATATATTGTTAGGCTATCGAAAGCCATTGTAATCTCAGTTTCGGATATCAATAAAGAGAATTGTTTCGTATACTCTGTTTTTCTTTCGTTGTTAATATCGAATCAAAAGATAACCATTTGAGAACTTGTCATCTTGCCTTGCACGAGCGCAACTCCAGGCTCGTACGGCATCACGCCCCCTACGAGGACGATGATTCGGGTGATTCCGGGTCGGGGCGTAACAATACCAGTACAGCCTGATCAGCTGGTAGTGCGAGAGCAGCCAGAGAATGTTGTTCGTGAGCTGGTGGGTGTGCTTAGAGGCTTCATGGCGACGCAATAGCGTCAGAGTGATGTTCTTACCCAGTTAGTTCAGACGGCTCTGGAGAGGGGTGGCGCTCAGGTCTATAATTCTGCGAGCAACTTTATGCGCCTCTATCCTCCATACTTCTATGGTACCGAGGATACGGTAGCGTCCGATGCTTGGCTTCAGAATACTGAGACCATTCTGGAGGCGACATGGTCGGCTAGGAAGCGTGTAGCACTTATCAGGTTACAGCTTTTGGATTTGGCCCGCGACTGGTGGACGGCTTATGAGGTTTCTCTCACAACACCTATTGCTTGAGCAGACTTCAGTGAGAGGTTTCAGACCCGGTACTTCGATGCGGTATCACATTATGATTTATAGCAGAGGTTTAACAACCTCAGGCAAATAAGCAGGACCGTCGATGACTATGCGACGGAGTTCAGCAGGCTCAGTCGGTTTGTCCCGTCCTTAGTGGTGACCGAGTTAGACCGAGCAAGGAGGTTCCAGCATGGACTTCATCTTGAGACCATACTGGCAGTCGAGCAGCATGAGTTCCAGACTTTTGATGCAGTGATGAAGGTGATGAGGAGGCATTAGTACACCTCGCATAGGATCGTTGATAGAGTTAGAGACCAGAAGAGGCCTTACGTCCAGAGGGGATCTTCTTTCCAGTCGTCAACACCAGCTCTAGTAGTTCGAGCCTTGACGATTGGATCTCCGACGGGTCCGACTTCGGCGGCTTCTTTTCAGCAATCATCTTAGCCGCGTCCTCAGCAGCAAAGGCAGTCTTCCACAGTGGGTTGCTCCTATTGCAAGAAGGCAGGACATGTCTTGTCAGAGTGTCATAGGGCACATGGCTTGTGCTTAGCCTGTGGAGCATCAGACCACATAATAGGGACTTATCCTCGGAGGAGTTTGGTTGGATCATCATCTTTTAATCCAGCAGTTCAGTAGTTCAGGGCACTAGCGTTGGTACAATAGCAACATGCTCAGAGGCCATTGGCAACGCAGTCCCAATAGTTCTAGCAGCAGAGGCCTCAGCAGTATGCTCAGGCTCAGGTTCAGAGGCAGAGAGGCCAGCAGCAGAGAGGTCCAACAGCCAGAGGTCAGGGTTAGGCTTTCACGCTTTCCATCGAGGAGGCGCTTGCAGTAGGGGAGGTAGTCGCAGGTACCATTCTCATTTACTCTCATTCAGTTTTAGGTTTATTTGATTTTGGTGCTTCGTATTCGTTTATATCTGTACGATTTATGACACGAGTTGGTTTGGAGCCAGAATCTTTACCTGTAAGGTTGAATATACTTACGGATAATGATCTAGTAGGAGTAGACCGAGTCTATGCCTCATGTAGAGTCATAGTTTGTGGGAGAGATCGAGTTTCCCGCGAGGCTGATAGAGTTTTCTATAGGCGATTATGATGTCATCCTAGGTATGGATTGGTTGAGTGCTCGACACGCTACGATAGATTTTCATGCTGGCAAGGTTATCTTTCGTGTCCCGAATGAGGAGGAATTTACATTCTCTAGAGGCGAGGTGGAGTCTTCACCGGTTGTCATGTGGATGGAAGTGGCCGAGGAGGTACAGTTTCCCAGGGTAGTTTGTGACTTTTTTGATGTATTTCCCGAGGAGCTTCCGGATATACCTCAAGTTTGGAAGATTGAGTATTATATTGATTTAACTCTGGAAGCTGAGCCAGTATCATCGAGAGTCTATATGATGTCTCCTTCAGAGTTGTTGGTGATGTATCAGTCCATTGAGGAGCTTAGGACCAAGGGATTCATTCGTCCTAGCGGATCGTCTTAGGGAGCTTCGGTCCTTCTTGTGAAGAAGAAGGATGAACCGCGTATGGTTATTGACTATCGTCAGCTTAACGCGGTGACCGTGAAGAACAAGTATCCCTTGCCCAGGATAAATGACTTGTTCGACCAGCTTAGTTAAGCAGCTATGTTTTCGAAGATCGATTTACGGTCTGGGTACCATCAGATCAGAATCAAAAAGCAGGATATACCCAAGATGACGTTTAGATCTCGGTATGGCCATTGAGAGTTTCTTGTTATGCCTTTCGGGACGATCAATGCGCCAACAATTTTCATGGATTTCATGAACCGCATTTTTATGTCCCACTTAGCCCAGTATGTGATAGTGTTCATTGATGATATCTTGGTCTATAGTCGGACTGAGGCAAAGCACGAGCAACATCTTCGTGTGGTTCTTCATATTCTTCGGGACTATCAGCTTTATGCGAAGTTCAGCAAGTACGATTTTTGGCTCGATCGAGTCTCTTTTTTGGGTCATATTATTGCCGGAGGGGTGTTGAGGTAGACCCCAAAAAGGTAGAGGCTATCGAGTGTTAGCCAGTACCTCGTACAGCTTCAGATGTACGTAGTTTTCTTGGATTAATAGGTTACTACAGGAGGTTTGTGGCAGACTTTACTAGGATCTTCGCACCCTTGACACAACTGACATGTAAGGATGTGTGCTTTGAGTGGTCAGATGCTTGTTAGGTTTTTTTAGAAACTCAAGCAGAGTTTGATCTTACTTCCTATTCTGACATTACCCGTCGGACCAGGTGGGTTCACGGTGTATTGTGATGCATAAGGCCGAGGACTAGGTTGTGTCCTTATGCAGCACGGTCGGATGATAGCTTATGCGACTCGACAGCTTCGGGACCATGGGAAGATCTATTCAACGCACGATCTTGAGTTGGCCGCGGTTGTATTTGCCCTCAAGCTCTGGAGGCATTATTTGTATGGTGATCGAGTGGAGATATTTACTAATCATAAGATCTTGAGGCATGTGTTCATCTAGAAGGATCTGAACATGCAGCAGAGGAGGTGGCTTGAGTTACTGAAGGACTATGATGTGATCTTCAGTACCATTCGGAGAACGTAAACATTGTTGCAGACGCTTTGAACATGAGACCCAGAGTCTATTTTTTGACGGATCAGCATCACCTTCAGGAGGATCTTCTGGAGATAGGCAATGAGTTAGTGCTAACTGGTGAGGCGACTATGATGGCAGGCTTGCAGGTTCAGCCTACCATTGTGGAGAGGATCAGAGTAGCGCATTCAGGGGGTGCCAGGCTTCAACGACTTAGAGCAGAGTGTGTTGCAGGGCGCAAAACAGAGTTGTGCATCCATGAGGATGGGATACTCCGATTTGGGAGTCGTCTTTGTGTGTCGAGCGAAGATATCCGGCACGAGATTAGATCAGAGGCCCACAGTTCTCAGTATTCAGTTCATCCAGGAGGCACGAAGATATACCGTGATATTCGTCAATATTTCTGGTGAAATGATATAAAGAGGGAGATAGCTCGGTTTGTCTCTCGGTGCTTAGTTTGCTAGCAGGTCAAGGTTGAGCATCAGAGACCGGCCGGACTTCTTCAGCCTTTACCGATTCTGGAGTGAAAGTGGGATTATATTGCTATGGGTTTCGTAACTGGTCTTCCTAGAACCCCGACTTGTATAGATGTCATTTGGGTTATAGTGGACCGACTCACGAAGATTTCCCACTTCCTACCTTTTAGAGTTGGTCAATCTACTGAGCAGTTGGCCGAGATATATATGAGGCAGATTGTCAGATTGTATGGGGTGCCAGTTAGTGTAGTCTCAAATCGGGATTCCAGATTCATTTTCATTTTTGGCAGAGCCTTCAACAGAGTCCGGGTACCCGTTTGAGTTTTAGTTCAGCATACCATTCTCAGATAGATGGCCAGTCGGAGCATATGATTCAGACCTTGGAGGATATGCTTCGATCATGCACTCTTGACTTCAGTGGTTCTTAGGAGGATCACTTGCACCTAGTAGAGTTCTCTTACAACAACAGCTTCCAGGTGAGTATTCGGATGACACCTTTCGAGGCGTTGTATGGTAGGAGATGTCACGCCCCAGAACCAGAATACTGGAGAGCAGGGGATAGACATAGCCAGCTATGTACATTGAAGTATAATCCACCTTGATGTACGGTCACGACTGTCTAGATACATGAGGGTTTTACTATAAGCCAACAGTCTCTTATGGTCAATAACAAGCATAGTATCTCAATCCTAAGCAAGCAAGTAATTGTAACAAGATAGTAGATCATCAGACATACAAAGTAAGGTGTCCCATACATTACATATTCAGATGATCATGAAGCTAGTCATATAAAATGCGGAGACTAGCAAGAGTTTAAGTCATACATGATCAACCCTAGGATTTGTCAATCATGTTACAGCCCTTAGGCAGACATGAATGTAAATTTAACACGAGCTAACACTTGTTCGGCGGCTAAATGCCTCAAAAGAATAATTTACAATGGAGTGGGAGAGCAAAATAAAACCCACTCGTTGCCAGGGTTGCGCCTAGTGTTCACCATCTGGCTGGAAGGCTGGGAGATCCTTGGGTCCTACTCCGAAATCTGGCCTTACAAAACCAGCTGGGTCAGACCCCAGAAAGAGCAAGTACCACAAGGGAGGCTTCATTAAGAACTAAAACCAGCATATTAGCACATGAGACATAAAGGATAATAAAAGACATGAGTCAGAGAAAAACAAGATGATAAACGATAAGACGACTAAGGGACCATTCCGGTAGCCAAGTTACAACCTGTAAACCAAACAAGGACCGGGGTTGTAACCCTTCACCTAAACAGAGCTTAGTCTCCAACCAATTATCGACAAGAGTAAAGCCTGAACAAGCATGTGCTAAAATAATCATAGACTGTCATTGCTTAGACAAGACTAGACTGGACTACATCCATCAATCACGGCCAAGCAAAGTGTACGGCTTGATATTTTAACTAGCTAGGGTTATTACAAGCCTAGTTACTAGCAAGATGCAATGAGATGTTCTAGCAGTCACAGGCCCTGCAGCTATCCAGGTTATCCAGGCGAGGTTGATTACCAAAGTTATCCAGAATTATTAGATGGCTTAGAGTACAACACATAACAGTGTGCCTTGTATTTATTTCATAAGTGTGTCCCACATGACAGTGGACTGGAAATGTACAAAAGCTTTTTGACAAGCACTTGCTGCAACGGGTCGCGTGAACCAAAAACCTATTAATAAATACGAACACATTCCCACAAGTTCCCAAAAAATATAAATTTGTATTAAATTGGAACTATTAACTAATCCTAACATAGAAATATTAAAAAAACTCATATAAGCAAAAAATCTCAAATATCCCTAATCGTGAGACATATAATTGTCACTATAAATAAAAACCATGATTCCAACAGTAGTAATCAATATTGACATAATAGAAGTAAGTGAATCGATCAAGTATCCGAATTCTAAAGAAAAATCATTATTGATGGTCCAAGACCATAGATATTGATAGATAAAACTTCCATTTGGCTTCGATGTACTCTTATCTTCAACAACTGGCCCGACATTCAATGCGGGTCGAAGCATATGGTTACCCGGTTGGTTGAATGCTATTAATAAGAATAGTAATTCACTATTCTTAACAATATGTCCGGGAGATTTCTTGGTTCATCATGCTATTGCTCTAGGTTTGCATACAACTACATTGATTTTAGTAAAAGGTGCTTTAGATGCACGCGGTTCAAAATTAATGCCAGATAAAAAGGATTTTGGTTATAGTTTTCCTTGCGACGGACCAGGGCGTGGCGGTACTTGTGATATTTCTGCTTGGGACACATTTTATTTGGCAGTTTTCTGGATGTTAAATACTATTGGATGGGTCACTTTTTATTGGCATTGGAAACATATCACATTATGGCAGGGAAACGTTCCACAATTTAATGAATCTTCTACTTATTTGATGGGATGGTTAAGAGATTATCTATGGTTAAACTCTTCACAACTTATCAATGGATATAACCCTTTTGGTATGAATAGTTTATCCGTATGGGCGTGGATGTTTTTATTTGAGCATCTTGTTTGGGCTACTGGATTTATGTTCTTAATTTCCTGCGCGAGGGTATTGGCAGGAATTGATTGAAACTTTAGCATGGGCTCATGAACGTACACCTTTGGCAAATTTGATTCGATGGATTGTTTTTTCTTTTTACCCTTTTTAATGTCTGATGGCGGGTAATCTTCTTCAATATTTTTCTTTTTATTTTGTTTTTGTAGATCTGATACAAGATCCCCTTGGTCCTATTTTTTCATTTTTTTGTTAGAATTTTCTAATTCAATATATTCTTTTTTATCTTTATCAGTTTTATCAGATAGTATAGGAAGATTTTTTTTATTTATGCTGATACTCGACGGCAGGCTACAAGTCCATCAGGTATGGCCGGGATAACGGGATCGCCTGTAACTGGGGAAATCTCCCTTAGAATGAACTACTTGATCAATCTAGTCATTAACCTTAGTCATATTCAGTATGAATCCCTGACTGTGGTAACCAGGGACTCATGTCCTAGACATGATACAAGACGAGACTAGACTAGTAGCTTGTACAAACAAGTTTCAAGCAAGCACCCACGGTGTCAAGACGAGAATTTACTTAGCAAGTCGAGATAGTCGTCGCAACGGCGTTCAAGGTTACATGTCATATTTACTTGTCAAGAGTGCGCCGCAACGGGCCACTACTATGTACTGGCCTGTCATGTTTTTGTCTGGAGTGTGCCGCGACGGGCCACTATCATGTTCTTGTCTTGTCATGTTCTTGTCTGGAGTGCGCCACGACGGGCCACTATCATGTTCTTGTCTTGTCATGTTCTTGTCTGGAGTGCGCCACGACGGGCCATTATCATGTTCTTACCATGTTCATGTTCATGTATCATGCCGTGTTCACATATCATGTCGTGTACAGATTATCATGTCAATATTTCTTGTCAAGGGTGCGCCACAACGGCCACCATCATGTGCTATCATTCCATTAATATGTCATGCTCGCATCGTGTTCACGTCGAGTTCATATCGAAAAGACGTAAGGATATAAAATGGGTGCAAAAATCAAGAAAGGGGAACCTGGGGACATCATGTGCCCAAGGGGTGCATGTGCCCACACATGGGTCCTAGGGCTATGCGTCCAAAGGGGAAGGAGCAAGTCAGAATGCACTACAAGTCTCATGGCCATATGCGCCCAAGTCAGGGAGCCATGCGCCCACTATTGGAGGCCATATACCCAAAGGGGAGGGGCAAGTCGAAGCAACATGCATGCGCTTGGGCATGGGGGTGGTCAAGGCAGCATGCGCCCATAGTGGCATGCGCCCAAGCTGGGGATGGTCAAGGTAACATGCACTTAAGCATGGGGGTGGTCAAGGCAGCATGCGCCCATAGTGGCATGCGCCCAAGAGAAAGGGAGTCTGGGACACATGCGCACAAGGGGAGGCATGCGCCCAGGGGATTATGCGCCCAGCGCCCATGTGCCCACACAACTCTTGGGCGCATAGTTATGCGCCAGCACTGTTCTTCTTCTCCAAAATTCCGAAAAGAAGGCCATGGAACCCATGATCTTCAAATGATCATAACTCGGCCAAAACACAATAAAATTTGACTTTTCAAAGGTCTAAGTTGTGTAAAATCAAATTCTCTACCACATGGAACTCTTAGTTTTCGAAAACAAGGTGGTTTACTAGATCAAAACCCAAGAAAACCCCAGAATGGAGCAAAGTTAGATCTACACAAATATATACATGAAAATGAAAAATGACAAGAACTAAAGTAGCTTAGAATGTTGCATAGAAGAGATTAGAACAATAAAATGGAGGGTTCCTTCATGAAGCAAGCTGCACTTGCCTAAGCTTGGTGGGTGGAGGAATTAATGAAAGAGGAGGAAGAAGAAGAAGTAATGGAGGAGAGAGAGTGGGTTGGTGGGCTTTAAATGGGGGGGTTGAACATGTTGAACCAAAAGAAAAATAAACCAAGCCAAACCAAAATGAACCAAGTCAAACCATGATATGCCATGATGAACCTAAGCAAGCTTAAACCAAAATTAGCTAGCAAGGCAAGATAAGTAAAAAATACGGGTCAGAATTCCGTACACGTATACTGGAAATACATATAACGGAAAACAGGGGTGACAGGAGCCCGGGATGACATTGGAGAGAGAGATGCTTGGTCCAGAGATGATTGCTCAGTCAGTTGGAGTAGTCAGGCAGGTCAGAGAGCAGCTCAGGATCGTCAGCGTCATTGGGCAGATCATCATCAATGTCATATTGAGTTCTCTATCGGCAACCACGTATTCTTCGGATTTTACCTACCCGTGGGGTCATCAGATTTGGCGTACGAAAAAAGCTTAGTCCTAGATTTATTGGCTCGTTCGATATTCTCGAATGAGTAGGAGATGTATCATGTCGTCTTGCACTTTCGCCATCGCTACGCGAGGTACATGACGTATTTCACGTATCTCAGTTGTGTCGGTATGTTCCGAAGCCATATCCTAGATCATTTTGAATTGGTCGTTGGTACCGACCTATCGTATAAGAAGAGGCCCATATCCATTTTAGACCGGAGGGAGAAGGTACTCAAGAACCGGACTATCCGATTAGTTTGTGTTTCCTGGGATCGTCACTCACCGGGCAAGTCGACATAGGAGCGCAAGGATAATATTCGAGCTCGTTACCCGTATCTGTTTGACTCGTGAGGTATACTTATCCGTGTGCCTATACTCTACCTTTTGTTTGAGTACGATTGTAGGAATATATGATATTGTTGTTATATGTTTATTGCTTTTACATTCCTTGTACATTACTCTAGTTGGATTTCATAATTTATGAGTTTCCTATCTTGATCCGGATAGCATATTTTCCTGGATTTTTGCCTAATTGCTTGCTTTAGGAAATTTCGAGGACGAAATTTTTTTAAGGAGGGAAGAGTTGTGAGACTCGTCTCACAGTATCGGTATTTGTATATGGATACATGACTATTTACTGAGTTTTATCGACTATGATTATTTCTACATTATTCGAGACAGTTAGAATCCCTGTTGGCATTGCCATAGACCTATGTTAGGATCGGCTTGTAGAACGGTGAACCCAAAAATTTCTCTAAGTAAAGAGATTTTAGACTTTTCGGATCATTCGTCGATAATCCGCAGAAGTCCGACGAATCATCGGAATATCCCCACTAGATGTAAAATCTTGTTGTGACGATCCAGATCATCCATCAAAAATCTGAGGAAATTCGCCGGATCATCCAACCGTCGATGGGAATGAGATATTTTGATGAATAGTATCCTGATATTTTGATGAATAGTGTTGATACATTCTTTCGTCCAATGGTTTCTTGGTTTTGATACGTCTTATTATACATTGGTTTCTTAGTTTTTTTTTGATGAATGGTCCGGATTAATCCTGATTGAGTCGCGATCGGACGGTCACGATTAATTCCCCTTCTCTATATATATACGAGTTTAATTTCTTTTGATTTTTTTTCACTTTCTCTCTCTACTCTTCTTCTCTTCTCATTTCCACTCTGTATTCCTTGAGAGCTTGGAGCTTGGTCTCGAGACCCCAGAGTGTGGTTTCTGAACCCCTATTGGTGGTGGAGTAGGCTGGAAGTTATCTTAGGCAAGTACATCTTGCCGAACTAATGGACATTTATTTTTTTACTACTGTTTTGATTTCTGTAGCCTTGATAGTTCATTATTTCCTAGAACTTGTTCCACTAAAACTATTTTTCTCATTATTCTCGTTATTTTTACTGTCTTAGATTTTTGGTCTGAGCTAGGTTTTGTTTTCCTGCGATGTCCTGATATTTTCTTGATTGGAAAACTCGACATCGGTAATGATACGAAAATTTCTACCACTAGACTTAGTCCATATTGTTATATAAGACTTACCTGCAATATTTAGTATAGCTGACTAGACTTTAGTGAGATTCGGGACCGGATTTTGGCCCCAGAGAATTGTTCTTACATTTAGGGCCCGTTTGAACCGTATTTGGAGGTGAGATTTGGATTTTTATGGATTTGGAGAGAAATTCATGGAATCCTATGTTTGGTTGGAGATGGATTTGGATATGGAAAGTATGACAAAATCCAGAACTTGAATTTGGTTGGATTTGGGAGGAAAAAAAAAGTTATTCTTTAATAATTTTGTTAAAATATTTATTGTTTAATAATTTTGTTAAAAATATTTATTCTTTAATAATTTTTTTAAAAATTAGTAAATTAAAAATTAGTTATTCTTTAATAATTTTGTTAAAATATTTATTCTTTAATATTTTCGTTAAAATTTAGTTAATTAATAAAAAACTAACTAATAGTTAGTTTTCATAATTATATTCTAAGTTAATAATTTATTAATTAATAATTTTATTATTTAATAATTTATAATAATCCTAATTAATAATTTATTACTTTATTAATCATAATTATAATAATTTTATTAATCATAACCATAATCTTAATTAATAATTTATTAATTAATATCCAATTATAATCATAATTAATAATTTATTAGTATTATTATAATATTAATTAATAATTTGTTAATAACTATTTTATTATAATCTTAGTTAATAATTTACTAATCATCATTATATTAATTTATAATTATTATTTTTAAAATATTTAATTTATAGTTAATTGAAAACTAACTAATATTTATTTAAAAATTAACTAATTGTTAATTATTAATTATTAATCGTTAATTATTAATTTTATAACTATAATAATCGTTATTTATTTAAAAATTATTAATCGTTAATTATTAAAAATTATTAATTGTTAATTATTAATTACTAATCGTTAATTATAATTTATAATTATTAATTGTTAATTAAATATTATTAATCGTTAATTATTAATTATTAATTATTAGTCATTAATTATAATTTATAATTATTCATTATTCATTATTAATCATTAATTATTAATCGTTATTTATTAATCGTTATTTATTTAAAAATTTACTATCGTTAATTATTAATTTTATAATTACTAATCATTAATTATAATTTATAATTATTAATCGTTGATTAAAAATTATTAATCGTTAATTATTAATTATTAATCGTTAGTTATAATTTATAATTTATAATTTATAATTTATAATTTATAATTATTAATCATTAATTATTAATCGTTATTTATTAATCATTATTTATTAATCGTTATTTATTTAAAAATTAACTAATCGTTAATTATTAATTTTATAATTAATAATAACTAATCGTTAATTATTAATCATTAATTATTAATTTTGTAATTAATAATAACTATAATTAATCATAATTAATTAATGGCTTAATTATTGATCATGACTATAATTTAGTTATTAATCATAAATCCAAATCCTATGTTTGGTTGGAGTTGGATTTGGACTTGGATTTGGATTTTGAAATCCATGAATAGGATTTGGATTTGAATTTTGGATTTCCAAATCCATTTACCAAACAAGCCCTTACTGAGCCTTTTACACGTTTCCGGATCATCCTTCGAAAATTCGCGAAAATCGGCTGGATCTTCTGAATGGCCCATTATACGTGCAAAAACTTGCTGTGACAATCCGGATCATCTTTCGGTAATCCACAAAAATTCGACGGATCTTCCGAATGGACTCCCAAGTTTACTTCTTTCATGGTTTATTGTTTAGTTCTGGATTTTCTTTGATAGTATAATTCTTTATATGCCATGCCATGTTTCCTGCTTTATACTGCCATGTTTACATGGATTCCTTGTACATGTTCTTGTCTTGTCTTAATAGTGGTCCGTCGTGGCGCACTCCCGCTTCCTGTACATGCTTAGCTTGATATAGTAGCTCGTCGTAGCGCACTCATGTCTCGATACTTGTCTTGTCTTGTCTTGTTGTGGTTTGTTATAGTGCACTCTTTCTTATCTTGTCAAGTTCCGTCCCGCATGTCTAATGCCTATGATGGATTCTGCGAAATGCCAAACCCGGAATCCTGAAAAAAATGTTAAGGACTAAACAACTAGTTGATTACCTAGATCCATTGGGAGGGGAGAATTTTTCGGTTGTCTGCAAGCCCTTTGGTCCGACCCCATCCTGAATGGACTTGCAGTTATCTGTCATGATGAGCACATTTTCAGCGCATCATCGAGTGTTGCACCTACTAAAGATACATTTGTCTCACGGGTGATGTATCCTCTACACACCTATGCTTATGGTACATTTGTCTCCTGGACGATGTATCCACTATTAGCTCTTAGGATACATTTTTGTCTTCCGGGCGATGTATCCACTATTTGTTCTTATTGACTCTGGCCTGGATGAGTTGGGTAGTCTATAGGGTAGGTAACTGGATTGGATTTCTTAAAATGCATATGTTAGTAATTAGGATTGTGATAACCTCGTTAGCTAATGTATCAAGCCGTACTCATTGATTGGATGAAATTGATGGATAAAGTCCTTTCCTGTCTTGCCTAGTCTAGTCTTGCTTCAGTTTATTTTATTTCAGTACTTAGATTCTTGCTACATGCCCAACTTCATTACAAGCTCACATGTCCAGTTTATTTTACATGTTCACATGCTATATTCCTTACATGTTTCCAATTTTCTTTCATATACACTGTGGTACAAATTTATTATTCATTTCTTGTTTACTGCTTTATTTTAGTGTTGCTATGATTTGTACGCTGGATTTAATTTATAGTTTGGCTTCCTTTGTGGTACTTGCTATTGGGGGTCTGACCCCAATGGTTTTGTTTGACCAAATCTAGTTGAGGAGCCTAAGGATCTACCGACCTTCCACTCGATGGTGATACCCAGAGCACCAGGGTGCCTGAGTGGGTATTCTTTCTCTTACCCACTCTTATCTATACTTAGTCTTTTGAGGCGTTTAGCCACCGAGCATGTGTTTAACTCGTGTTTTGGACTTGATATTTGATCTACGGGCTTAGACATGATTGTATATTTCTAGACTGCAGCTAGAGTTGATCATGTATGACTTAGTCTTTCTAGTTCTTCATTTTGTATTACTAGTTTCATGATCATCCATATATGATATTTTGGGATGCTTTACTGTTTTATACTTGTGATGATCATTCTTCTTGTACTTTGATTACTGCATGTAATTGAGATATCTAGAAGTCATGACCTAGGATTGCATGTTGGATTGTAGTAGTAACCCCCATCTATACAGCTTATTCGCTATTTCGGAGTACTGAAGTACTTTGGAATTACGTAGCTGTACTTGTCCGTAACTGCCAGTATTTTGAATACTTCTGAGACATGACATAACCCTAACCCAACAAGCCATTAACTATCGGGCTCGAGTTTAGCCCGTCCTAGTTACACCCCTACTTAGTTTGGTAGCTTGTTTGGACTGCTGCTACTTTCTTTCCTATTGGACTGCTGCTTTTTTTCTTCTTTCTTTTCTGGAAAGCAGCACTCAGAGCAGTTTGGTAACACCGGCTTCTAAATAGACTACTTCATTTTGGGACAGCTTATGAAAGCACAAGGAGGCCTCTTCTTGTATTTAAAACAACCATAAGCAGAACCAAACCAGGCTGTATCGTTCCGTTGATAATAGTCAATAGGTTCGAAACAAGAACTTTTCATAAAACTACCGAAACCATCAAAAGAAAACCACAAGCAAATCAAAGAAACATCTGCATATTTGTGTTGAGTGTCAAAAATGATGGACAAAAAGAGCAAACTTGATTACAAAGAAGTGTAATATTAATTTATTATCAAATTACACACTAGATATATATGTATATACAAGTATTGTTTGTCTATAACTCTGTGAATACAACAGCCGGACCTGCTTCTGCTGCCATATAATTGAAGCCTCGAAACTGAACCTCAGTTTCTATCAACAAGAAATAATCGCAAGTCACTTTATCGACATCAAACTATCCAAAGCCAACCGATGCTGCATCAACTCAGTTCACTGTACCCTTTGCGTATCGCTCCTAATTTGGAAATGCATTGGAAAGCAAGCCCAGTTATTATGGTGATTTTTACCGTTCAACTTTCCAACAAGGAAATGAAACTAAAAGAGTTGTATAGCAACCATGGCGATTCTACAACTTGGATTATGTTCAGCAACGGCAGTGGTAAGTTTCATCTTTAAGTACTATCCCTGTGAGACTTGGTAGTCTGAGATGACGATACCTCTGATGGTTTGGAGCAACCCGTGTCTGAAGAATGGTCAGTACTGTAGGCAGGAACCATCGATTGGTGCATCCTTAAAATTCTATTTTGAAGCTCAGGTGGTATGCCCTCCAGAAGATGTGCTATGGCAGATCCATGCTTCCTCTTTAGTTCCTCAATTTCCTTTTGCTGCTCTGCAAACAAATCTTCCAATCTATGCACTACAGACTCAAAATGCTCGGGTTCACTTCTAAGCGAAGTTTTGGCTGGATGCTTGTCATTCCTCCCATGGTGATCCGCACTAGGTTCATCTTGATTATTCACTAACTGAGAACCACCACAATTTACTGGGGGATTTGAGGATGAGCTAACTGATTCAAGAGATGCTGATGAGGCCATATTTTCCAAATTATCTTCACCATACAACGTAAAATGTTGACAGCCTTTTTGCTGAGATGAAAAGTCACCACATGAGCAATTGTTCACCTTCTTGCCATTAGGTGAATTCTCAACCTTTTCATCAACCTCAACTGTTGAGTTTGGTATTTCATCACTGGCATGTGAGTTCGCATCTGATGAAAAGTTTGATCGTCCACGAGGTGAAGGGGAGTCTCCAGTAGACCCTTTGGGAGAATCAGACCAGTACTTCCGCCCAGAAGGGAGCCTCTCCAAGACGAGAGCGCCAGGAGAGCAATCAGGATCCTTTGGCAAGGCACAAACTTCATCTTCAGCTTCTGAGAGTCCATCCGAAGCTGCAACCTCATTGTCCTGATCATCATCAAGACCGTCTCCTGGAACCCATTCAGGAACATGGGCTTGTATTTCTGTGTCAATCATCGCAGCTATGGCAGTAACATCTTGATCTGTAAGATCCAACTCTGCAACCATTTCGGTGGCAACACTGATTGATGTGTCTGCTTCAATATCAAATGGGAAGTGGATGTTTCGAATGTGACCTATATAAAACCAACATAATCAAACAACTGTTTAGCATCATATGGGACTAATATTCCATCCCAGTTATCTAAAAAGAAACATTAAGACCTGTTGAATCTGCAATACGGAGCTTTAAGAATATTGTGTTGATGTCTTTCCTTTGACCTTCCACTGTAAAGTCTCGACCAGCCATAAATGGATGTTCTACTCCATCAATTGTATTACTACTAGTACTTGCTTCGAGATACCCATCATTAACTGCATTTGCAATCTAAGATTATAACAGAAGAAAGAGAAATGCATGGAAAATAACAAAAACATTCAAGGGACTCAAAAGATCACTACACATAGTTAGCTCCTTCAAAAACTAATCTTACCAAAACCTTACCTGCATGATTTCGGTCTGGCCTTGAAGAATGACCAATGCTATCATCAATATCTGATTGGAGAAAAGGATCCATTAGCAGCTGTCTTGCAGACAGTCTTTGTGAAGCATTGGCTATACATTTTTCAATGAAGAGTTTCACACCGGGGTCCTTCACCAAATCCAGTGATGCAGGCTTGATTCCCTACAACACAAGCACACATTGCAACAGGATTAACTAAGCCAGGCAATTTGTAATTCCATGGTAGTATCTATTACAAATAAATCACCATAGTAAAGTGAACGCACTACTGCTAATTCAGATGGGCCTGCATAGATAAGTATCAGAAAAGAGACATTGTTGCTAAGATTCTCAGCATGTTGAAAACTTGTGCAGGAAAGAAAATGAACAACATTTAGAACTAAACTCACAGGTCCTCTACAACACAGCTAACAAAAAGTCCAGTTATTGCATTATTATCATTCAAGATTTTTGCCACTACAATGGGGTCGAAAGTGGAGCACACCTCTACATCAAGCAGGGATACATATAAGCTAAGATTTAGATCATATCTGATAACATAGCTACGCTATAATAATACAAAGAATTTAATAATAGTAGTCAACTAGGTTTAATGAGGGAAAGGGAAAGAAAGGAGGAAATAGTCTTTACTATTCTTGTTTCTGAAAAACAAATGGAACTATATGTATTTTCAAACTCCAAACTAGTTAAATTGGTTGACCATTAGGATGGAGAGACCGTCAAATCATCCAGCACAAGAAGACAGGGCACAATGGACTCAGACTGGCAACTGATCCTTCGCTGCTAGCAGCAATCATCGAGTAGGTATAGTACTAACAGATAGCCAGTAGCAATCATCAAGGAGGTAGCATTAACAGATGTAGTTAAAATATCAAAATACACCTAATCCTTTCATTTCCTATATAGTTGAGGACCTGAGGTGTCACCAAAGCTAATACATGAAAAGTTAACTTCTCGAATAAATAAATGGAATTACTTTATTATTCCATTAGATGTGAAGAACCTTCATGAACTATCCAAGTTCCACACCTTTATTGAAAGGCAACATTATCTTATCACATAGTTAATCCACCTAAGAATACATTGAATAACCTCAACTTATTTCAGAAAGTGCAGCAGCTAAGGTCAAAGCCCAAAAGCAACTTGTGTGACAATAACAGCTCTTCAAATTTGCCTTGAATCCGTCAACCACAAAGTTCCGTCTCCACTCCTTTCAACGAGTTTGGTGTCTGGAAACTTGCCTTACGGTCTTTACTTTAGAATATTATTGTCGTGGGAAGCCCTAATGTTGAAACCACCTATCCATTTGGCTGTGCACTTAAAGAAAGGGTGGTATTTAATTTTATAGCTATGTTTTACTAAGAGGAAACTTATTGAAACAGGTTGACAGCACCTCCATACTTGTCCAAACCACACCCAGTTATGTACGATTGTATAGTTTCGTAATGGATTCTCTTCAGTGGGCAATGAATAATGCCGGTGCAATTAATATACTACTATATGAGTTAGATTCTTTAATTAAGAAATTTGAAAATTCATTCCCATTATCCAGTGGTAATGAAGCTGACAAGATGACAATGAACTTGGTCAAGATTCCGAACACAACTAGGCAGTCCATCTAGCTTTCGGGCCACCAAGCCCAAACCTGGGTTACAGGGGCCTGGTTCTAAGCTGACATGGGGACCTCCTATGTTGCTCTTTACAGCATTGCAATAGACTACCTCAAGAGTAGCTGGTTAGGCATAAGCGTGATCCCATATATGGGAGAAGATGAGTGGAGACTGACCTATTTCTGTTTTGACAACTCCTCATACAACTCTATGAGTTAAAATATAGTAAGTGGGCATAAATAGGTTCAGTATAGTCGTTTGTACCAAATTATCTACCGACTAACATAGCTGTCATGAATGACCTGCTCACCAAGGATAACTGGAAACTGTTACTCATAGGAAAGGGAAGAGATGTGTTTCCTCTGAAAATCCAGTAACAAGAAAGTGAAAAACGTCTAATATTTCAGTACTTCCTATCAGTGGAACTTTTGCCAGATGATACTGATTTAAGGAGTAGAGGGAATTGACATATCACAAGGCCAAGGGTTACTGCCTCACATGTCCAATTTAAATGCATGTAGGACAAGCCCAAGGGTGCATCAAGGACAAACCTAAGTCAGAAACCATACCATTATGTGCATATTGTGTCCTGTCATATCCGTGTCCATCTGTGAAGATATGACCATACTTATGAGGAAGCTCATCTATTTCTCTAAAGGTAAAAATCAAAGTAAAAATTTGCTTTCTATTAGGTAAATAATTAAGAAAAGGGATGTAGTAGGCGTGTTCTTCGTAGTACACTTTATAGATTGTCTTATATTAACTCAATACATCATTTTACACTCCAAGAAACAAGTTCTATGGAAAGGTAGGTCACAGATATGGATACGAGATTAGGATACGGACGCAATATGGCTTTGAATATAGCACTTTTTAGAAAATTTAGGATACTGTACAACATGTATATAGTTCTGTCTACACATGAACAGGTCTTTATATACATATCATGTCTTAGATTTTAACAATATCTAATGTTTATGCATGTTTCTGGATATTGGATTTTAACTAGGCTCCAAAAAGTTGTAGAAAGGACTTTGTAAGAAAGAAATGTTAGTTTTCATATCATGACCATGCTAAATCACTTTCACACATGTTTGGGATCCCTTTGTAACCTAAACATGTGTTGACCATATCGGACATAGAATGTCGAGGAAGTATCATGTCGAATAGGTACCAGACATGGATACAGTCATCAAGAGGACCCATTCATGCAATGTGGACGGAAATCTTACATGGGATAACACTCAAAATATATGGGTAGATATCTCTCCAGAAACTGTAAGAGCAAGATAGTTTAAGAGCCCAAAATCTGAACCTTAATTTCAACTCTTACCATTTCAGAATTCGAAACAAAATTAAGTGATTAAAAAATCAAACGTGTCAGCAGTTATAAGGAATTCTTCTTCACTAATGACATTCCTCTACTCGAATTACGACACCTTTATGCAGAGTACAGATGTATAAGTTTCTAGTAAAAAGAGAATAGTTTACATTGTATCCTAAAAATTCACAGTTCTTATAAGAAACTTGCAAGAAAATTATGGTTTCCATTATGCCCTAAATGTTCATGTGGTCGTGGCTTACTTTCGAATGATAATCACATGTCTATATATTTTCAACAAAGGAATTTAATGGTGCTGAATGGATAGACTTCAAGACCTTGTTAGAGCTTAGGACGTTATCAAGCTATGGTTCATATTGTACACACCATTGCACCTACATGACAATGTTTATGTTGGCCAATTTGCAACGTAGGAATTCCAGGTGCTGATTGTATAAACCTGTACTCAACATATATCAAATATGAATAACTTTATTTAGATATGATCAACCATCTGCGTTAGACATAGCTTTATCTAGATACATGGACTTTGCATCAGAGGTCACATATAAGTGTCTGACACCTAAAAATACAGATAATGGTTACTAATATTACTTTGATTAATACTAGGAGCGTATTCTGGAGACTAGATAAAAAACCTAAAGAATCAAGCACTTGGCTTAGTAGTTCTAATTATGGGTGATTCGTTCTTGTCTTAGGAATCCAAATCTACTGCAGTGAAGGCCATATTGAAGAAAATGAATGCTAAGAACGTATCTCATACTAAGCGGGTCTTAGCTATCTTCTATTCTTCTTTTTCACATTAAACATTTTATTTTGTATGATCTCCAGAGACTTGTTTCTATCATCTATGGATGGTTTTCTATTTATTTTTGCTCAATCAATTGAAGAGTTACTGCCTCACGTGTTATCTTCTTATTATTACTCTAGTAATGTAGAAAACCTCTGATTTGTACAACTTAAATAAAGAAAACATAAGAAATCGAGTCATAGACGGTGTTCCAACAAGCGAACGCACCATATACTTGGCTTCCCAACCACGCTTTTAAATGGAATATGTAGCTATTTTTAGTCATTTTCATTAGAAGTTTGAGTCCTAGACTTGCTACTTCTTTTTGAAAAGACATTGTTGCTAGAACTTAAGAATCTGCTTTAGCTTTGATATTTTTATGATGCTATATAGTGGTTCCTGATTAATTCTGAATCTTAAATTTTCTACCATCTATACTATTATATATAATAAGGAAAGTTGGCTTCACCGTGAATTTTTCCTTCCAAATATGCCCTTGCCCAACTTTACTAATTAAAATTGTTCATTAAATTTAATGAGGGCAGCTAGGTAATTACGTATATTAAAAAAAAGTTAAAAAAAATATAGTTTGCTATTACGATGCCTTTTGCTCTTCCCAAGTACAAAAAAGTTAAATTAAAGGAGGTTTAAATACGTGAAAGGCACATGCATATATACTAGTATACATTAATATGTTATATTATATTACATATTTGTTGCTTAAAAGCATTCAAATTCTGGATAAACGTACAGATAATGGTTACTAATATTACTTTGATTAATACTAGGAGCGTATTCTGGAGACTAGATAAAAATCCTAAAGAATCAAGCACTTGGCTTAGTAGTTCTGTGATTAGTTCTTGTCATAGGAATCCAAATCTACTGCAATGAAGGCCATACTGAAGAAAATGAATGCTAAGAACGTATCTCATACTAAGCGGGTCTTAGCTATCTTCTATTCTTCTTTTTCACATTAAACATTTTATTTTGTATGATCTCCAGAGACTTGTTTCTATCATCTATGGATGGTTTCCTATTTATTTTTGCTCAATCAATTGAAGAGTTACTGCCTCACGTGTTATCTTCTTATTATTACTCTAGTAATGTAGAAAACCTCTGATTTGTACAACTTAAATAAAGAAAATATAAGAAATCGAGTCATAGACGGTATTCCAACAAGCGAACGCACCATATACTTGGCTTCCCAGCCACGCTTTTAAATGGAATATGTAGCTATTTTTAGTCATTTTCATTAGAAGTTTGAGTCCTAGACTTGCTACTTCTTTTTGAAAAGACATTGTTGCTAGAACTTACGAATCTGCTTTAGCTTTGATATTTTTATGATGCTATATAGTGGTTCCTGATTAATTATGAATCTTAAATTTCTACTATCTATACTATTATATATAATAAGGAAAGTTGGCTTCACCGTGAATTTTTCCTTCCAAATATGCCCTTGCCCAACTTTACTAATTAAAATTGTTCATTAAATTTAATGAGGGCAGCTAGGTAATTACGTATAGAAAAAAAAAAAAGTTTTAAAAAATATAGTTTGCTATTACGATGCCTTTTGCTCTTCCCAAGTACAAAAAAGTTAAATTAAAGGAGGTTTAAATACGTGAAAGGCACATGCATATATACTAGTATACATTAACATGTTATATTATATTACATATTTGTTGCTTAAAAGCATTCAAATTCTGGATAAACGTACATATAATGGTTACTAATATTACTTTGATTAATACTAGGAGCGTATTCTGGAGACTAGATAAAAATCCTAAAGAATCAAGCACTTGGCTTAGTACTTCTAATTATGGGTGATTAGTTCTTGTCTTAGGAATCCAAATCTACTGCAGTGAAGGCCATACTGAAGAAAATGAATGCTAAGAACGTATCTCATACTAAGCGGGTCTTAGCTATCTTCTATTCTTCTTTTTCACATTAAACATTTTATTTTGTATGATCTCCAGAGACTTGTTTCTATCATCTATGGATGGTTTCCTATTTATTTTTGCTCAATCAATTGAAGAGTTACTGCCTCACGTGTTATCTTCTTATTATTACTCTAGTAATGTAGAAAACCTCTGATTTGTACAACTTAAATAAAGAAAACATAAGAAATCGAGTCATAGACGGTGTTCCAACAAGCGAACGCACCATATACTTGGCTTCCCAGCCACGCTTTTAAATGGAATATGTAGCTATTTTTAGTCATTTTCATTAGAAGTTTGAGTCCTAGACTTGCTACTTCTTTTTGAAAAGACATTGTTGCTAGAACTTAAGAATCTGCTTTAGCTTTGATATTTTTATGATGCTATATAGTGGTTCCTGATTAATTCTGAATCTTAAATTTCTACTATCTATACTATTATATATAATAAGGAAAGTTGGCTTCACCGTGAATTTTTCCTTCCAAATATGCCCTTGCCCAACTTTACTAATTAAAATTGTTCATTAAATTTAATGAGGGCAGCTAGGTAATTACGTATAGAAAAAAAAGTTAAAAAAAATATAGTTTGCTGTTACGATGCCTTTTGCTCTTCCCAAGTACAAAAAAGTTAAATTAAAGGAGGTTTAAATACGTGAACGGCACATGCATATATACTAGTATACATTAATATGTTATATTATATTACATATTTGTTGCTTAAAAGCATTCAAATTCTGGATAAACGTATTGCGCGTTCAGAATAAGGCCTCCTCCCAACGTACCACCAACCGAACCCAGAGACCCCGTGTAACCTGTTCCATTTTCATTCAGAATTCCAGAGCATTCCAAGTAGAAAACCACATGCAGGTATAGTTGTTTGGTTTTGATAGTCCTTCAGACTATTGCATTGTCTCTCTACTAAAGGCATAATGAGTGATGCAATACTTTGCATGGGAACCAAATGTCTCTTACAAACTAGACTATTCCAAGGCTGGACCTGTCCTTGTAAAGGATGGTAACAAAATCTTAGTTAAGTAAAAGCTAAGAAGTATTAGTACTATACATAGACAATAAGAAGGGACACCATATTTGGCATTGCAAGACAAACCATTTCAGTGTATAACTGACACAACCTAGAGTTATTTTCTATTATAATTATCTTTATGAGGTAGAAATTGATTCTTTACACTATATAGTTGGAAGTTGGCCTTTGTTATTTAATTCATCATTTTCTTCCTTTTTTCCTTTCTTTCGGGTGGGTTAGAGCTTTCTTCATCAAACAAACAAACAAACTAAAAATGGATATAGAAAATTTTCAAAGGTATTGCTCAATGAACCTGATAAGCTTACAAGAGAAGCATACGATTGAGGCATTTAAAGATGTGAAAACAGTGAGATAATTCATTTGTTGCACTGGAAAAAGATAAACAGTTGCACTTATATGTGCAGGCTAGGCTCGTGTAACTACAATAAATGATACAACTAGGATAACCGTCTTACCGACATCACTTTCTTATATATCTGTGCTGGATTTGCACATTCTGCATATGGATACTCAAAGGTCACCAACTCCAGTAAGCACATGCCAAAAGCATATATGTCAACCAACTCATTGTATTCTTCCTCGTAGAGTTCTGGGGCCATGAATTCTGGTGTACCTGAAATCGTAAGTCACAAAAAGTAAGAAACCATTGTCACTATTTCTGGTTACATCTAGAGCTCAATCCAACGGAAGTAGTTACCAATCACACTGTGAGCTATTTGTGCATGGCGAAGAATGGCTGCCAGACCAAGGTCCCCAATCTTCACCTCACCTTGGTTCCCATTGATAAAAATATTGTCACATTTCAGATCCCTATGGATAACGGGTGGGTCATGACTGTGGAGGTACAGAAGACCGCTCAAGATTTGTCTCGACCAATTCTTTAAAGCTCTCAGGTCTACATGCTTATGTTTCTTACGGTACCTAATAAAGTGATGTAACAAATGCCATGTTACCTCCAAAAGATACTACAATGATGTAAAAAAGAAGAGGTACACGAGAAAAAAACTTACTGGCGCAAGTTTCCAGAGGTGAAGACCTCAGTGATGAAATTGATATTATCACGTCTGGTGTCTACCCAGGAGTTGTAGAACTTGATAATATTCTTATGCTTGAGAGTCTTGAGTAAATGAACCTCCGAATAGAGGCGCTCTAGGTCTTCTGAGTTGCGCAGAACATCAGCTATCTTCACCTGATTCCAAGCAACCTCTATTCCTTCCAACTCATCAAATGCTTTGTAACTGGTATATCACCTCCGAATCAAGGAACCCAAACAAAGGAGATCACCAGGGTGAAGACAAAAGATCATTTCCCTCCCTACAATACAACTTAATGAAAATCTCAGTTTAGGACCTTAACTGTTGGTTAGTTGAGCAACCATGGAAACATAATGGATTGTTATATTTAATGATCCCTATACCTAATAAGTTATTCTGGGTGAAAGTGTCTGCCAGCCAGTTCTCAAGGCTCAATGAACAAACTATTCACCAAGGTTCCTAGTATCGGAATCGGTATCAGACCCTCCGTATGAATATCGGGATTGGCGGTATCGGCGCTTTTGGATCTTTTTTTTTGGTATCAAAAAGCAAATAATTATCAATAAATCGTTAAAAATTTAGAAAAAATATTTTACACATTTAGGCATAATATAAGTGTTTTATGTGTTGTTTCTTAGTAGTTTGGAATTGAATGAAATAATAGCACCCCTTGTTGAATGGTTTACATGCATATTGGTTTAGATGCAATATATTTAATACATTTAAACATAATTTTATATATTATATGTTGCTTCTTGTTAGTTTTAGATGGAATAATATTAATATGGATAAATGTTATGAATTTATAGGTATACAACTTCAACAAATGGTAATTGTTACAATTTATTAACAAATCTTATCGATATAATATAACTTAGAAGTCAAAAGAGGAAATGGGGATGAAAGCGGAGGGCGGAAGTAGGAGCAGTAGGACGGGACTACTTAGAAGAGTCTAAAGTTGGAAGTGTGATGGGAGCGTGCGCTAATAAAAAAATTATGTTTATTAATTATCGTTATCAAAATTTATAAATATCTTAATATTTATTAAAATTTATAAAGTTCAGTTCAAAATTACGCAGAGATCGTTTGTATGTTGATTTTTTATGATGTCAAGCTAAATAATCTTTAGTTTCTTGGTACTTTGATAAACATGTAGTAAAAATCTTCTTTCTTTCCAAAATTTATGACATCGTTTAAAATTATTGTCATATTATGGGAAGCCTATGTCGAGAAACGCGCTCATATCGTCGGAGAAACAAGCTCCCATCGCGGGAAAAACGAGCTCCCGTCGCCAGAGAAACGAGCTCACGTCATCGGGAAAGCGAGCTCCCAACGTGCTCCCAAGTAAGAACCGCCGAATCGAGCTTTTTACTGAAATCCGTTGACCTACTAGGAGTTTTTGGCTTCTAAGCTCTATAACATGGTCAGTGAACCATTGGGTTGACTATTTTTTTTTTTTTTCATTTTTCAATCTTTTCCGTTCAATTTTCTCTACCGAATTGACCGAAAAAGAGATCCCTTAACATCGGTGTTGGTCAATAGCGGTCAGCCTGGGATCGGGGCATGCCAAACCATATCGGCTGATAGTGCAAACTATGTTATTCAGCTTCCACAAGTCCGAACTCAACAATCAGGTATCGAATACTACAATAAAATAATAATAATAAATTATACTTTCTTAGCATTGCACTATTGCAGTGGGATAAAAAAAGAAGGGGTAACATGCATGGACACTCAAACAATTTAGTGCAATGTCTGTATTAAACACATGACAAAGAAACTAAAGAACACTTGAACACACTAGTGTTTAAGTGTTGTTAAACCCAAATTTGTCTTGTGTCCATGTTGCCATAAACAATTGTGTCCTGTGGTATTTTTGTCTGTGCAACATAGGCATCACCCATTCGCCCTTGTTAAATTTTAATTAAAATAAGGAAACCAAGTAGAGAAAGCGGTAACACTAGAAAGCATTGACACTAAAGAATTCAGTGTTATTGCTTTCTTGGGTACATATCAAATGCAACACAGACACTGACAGTCCACACCAAAATTGAGC
This sequence comes from Iris pallida, assembly GCA_029216955.1. Lineage (NCBI taxonomy): Eukaryota > Viridiplantae > Streptophyta > Magnoliopsida > Asparagales > Iridaceae > Iris > Iris pallida. The sequence continues at coordinate 23,680,552 of JANAVB010003200.1, forward strand.
TTATACCTGTGTCACCATATCCATAAAGTGTCTCGTGGTATTTGTGTCAGTACAACATAGATGTCAACTGTGTTAATATTTTATTCTACAATATACAAGAAGGTAACTTTCTCTATTAAGCCACAGACTAGGACTTTGCTGAACAACCAACTATTCTCCTTTCACCAACATATTCAGCCAAAAAAAAAAAACTCAAGCCCAAAACTGTAAAAATCAAAACTCAATAAGAAGGCAATGAATACTGCAATAAAATAAAATAAAAATCTAGTGATAAAAGTGAAGTTTGGAGAGAAGAGAAGGAGAAAAGAAGGAGAAGAGAGAATATGAGAAAAGAGATTGCAAGGACATGAAACCCTTAGGTTGCATCTCATGTTATTTATATTGATATGCAATACATCCAAAATTTATGTTATACCCTCATAAGATAAATAACAATAATAACTCTAACACCCTCCCTCAAGATGGAGCATATAGATCAAACATGTCCAGCTTGTTACATAAATCAGAAAATGAACCACGAGCAAGTGGTTTGGTGAGGATATCACCCAATTGATTCTCAGACCGAACATACGGAGTGACGATCTGTTTCTTTGGCAACAAATCACGAACAAAATGACAATCCACCTCGATATGCTTAGTGCACTCATGAAACACAACACCGGATTACTGGCAATGAAAATGGCCGACAGATTGTCACAATACATCTCCATAGGAACATGAACCATAATTCTCGTTTCATGAAGAAGAGGCTGCACCCACATCATCTCAGAAGCTGTATGAGCGATCGTACGGTACTCGGCCTCTGCATTAGAATGAGCCACAACATTATGCTTCTTACTACACCATGTGACAAGATTGTCACCCACAAATGTACAATAGCTAAAAGTAAACCTCATATCATTGCGATTGCATGTCCAATCAGCAACACTGAATCCTGTCACCGCATGCAACTGCGAAGATTTGTACAACAAATCCTTTCCAGCTGTACCCTTCAAGTATCGTAGAATGCAAGAAATAACCTTCCAATGTGGTTTCTGAGGGGCATGTATAAACTGACTAACTAGTCCAACTGCATAGGAGATGTCTAGTTATGTAACAGTAAGATATATAAATTTTTCAACCAGCCATCTACAGTGTCCAATATCCTCAAATAACTTCTCCTGTCAGCATCAAGCTTGTCATGATAATCCATAGGAGTCTCAACTGGCCGACACTCCAACATCCCAGTCTCTGAGAGCAAGTCTAGATCATACTTGCGTTACGATAGATACACACCTTAGATCGAGCAACCTCGATTCCAAAAAAATATCGAAGAAGACCTAAATCCTTAGTATAAAACTGACGACTAAGGTAGGCCTTCAAGTCTACAATTCCAACATAATCACTCCCAGACATAATGATATCATCTACAAAAACAATTAACACAATAATACCTGCCGAGGAAGAATGACAAAATACTGAACGATCTGATGTGGTGCGTCGAAACCCATAATGAATAAGAACTTAACTGAACTTGTCAAACCAAGCTCAAGATGACTATTTCAGCCCATATAATGCTTTCTTCAATCGACATACGAGTTTTCCACTTCCAGCCACAACATACCCCGATAGTTGATCCATATAGACCTTTTCCTGACCATGCAAGAAAGTATTCTTTATGTCCAGCTAATACATATGCCATTGGTGATTAACAGCCACAGAGATAAGAATCTGAATTGAATTCAACCGAGCCACTGGAGAGAAAGTCTCCATATAATCCACACCATATGTCTGAGTATACCTTTTGCAATCAATCGTGCCTTGAGGCGCTCAACCGAACCATCCTGATGATACTTAACAGTGTACATTCATCGACAACCCACCGTCTGCTTTCCAACGGAAAGTGATGTAAGCTTTCACGTCTAATTTTGCTATAAAGCACACATCTCCTCATCCATTGCACTTTTCCAACCAGAAGATAACATAGCTGCTTATAAGTTTTGGTAATGGAAATGGAAAACAATGAAACAACAAATGCATGAAAAGATGAGGAAGCACGATCTAAGAAAACATAATTAGAGATGTGATGTTTGTTCTTTGTGGTACAAAGACGTTTGCTTTTTCTGACAGCAATAGGAATATCATCTAGACCTGTGATGATAGGAATAGAAATCGTAGGCTCGGAAGCTGATTGGTTGATGGCCGAATTCTGCTGAACCACTAGCATGTCCTTGGATCTCTGATAAACCTGTAAAGGAGGAATGTAAACATAAACTGATTCAGGAATAACCGGAAGTGGTATGAAAGATATCAAATCTGATGAAAATGAAATAAGACGGACTCCTAAGGGAGAAAGGGGTAGACTCGAAGAAGGTAACATCTGCATTAACATAATACTTGCGTAACTATGGACTGTAACAACGATAACCTTTTTAAGTACGAGGATAAGCAAGGAAGACATTTCATAGATCGATAAGACAATTTGTCTCGATTAGGTTCCCAGTTGTGAACAAAGGTGACATACCCAAACACTCGATGAGGTAAGGAAAAATGAGGGACACATGTATATAATATGGAGAATGGAATTTGATTATTTAATACAGATAATGACATGCGATTAATTAGATAACATGAAGAACGGTATCTGTCCAATACTGTTTAGGGACATGCATGTTGAACATGAGAGTTTGAGCTACATCTAAAATGTGTCAATGTTTGCGTTCGGCTATACCATTTTGTTGAGGGGTGTGAACGCAACTGGTTTGATGAATAATATCACGATCAACACATAAAGTGTTTGCAGAAGATTGAGTATACTTCAAAGCATTATCAGAATGCAATATTTTTATACATTTAACAGACTGAACATAAACTTCATTATAAAAAGTGGATAACACATTTGAAAACTCAAATCTTTCTTTCATTAAATAATACCAAATCATACTGGAATAATCATCAACAAAAGTAACAAAATACTAAATTCCTTTCGGACTTTTGACTAGACGGACCCAAAATATCATAATGAACAAGTTCAAAAGACTATAACTGACGACTCTCAACACGACGAGGAAATGAACTACGGTGATGCTTGCATAACTGACAAGCTCTCATTCAAGAACAGAAACATGACTCGAACTAGGAACAACTTCACGCAACTTAGCCAAAGATGGATAACCCAGACGATAATGTCACTGCAACGGAGAAGTAGAAACGGAAGTAAAAGCCTTTTCAGGTAGATCCAAGTAATACAGTCCATCTTTTTCATGTCCCGAACCAATCATCTTCCTCGTCATGAGGTCCTGAAAAACACAAGAATTGGAAGAAAATGTTACAGAACATTGGAGAGATTTGGTTAACTGGCTCACAGATAACAAATTGAAAGAAAAATTAAGCACATATAATGAATCAAATAATAAAATGATTAAGTAGGGTGAATGACACATTTTTCAAACACAGGACGAGTAGACCCATCAGCTAAGATAATATTATGTTTCATAGGACTACAATGATGAAAGAAAAAATTTATACCAGACATGTGAGAACTTGCTCCTGAATCAATGACCCAAGAGGTGGATGGTGACTGGGTTGCTACGAAAGCAGGATTACCTATATGTGCCATGGTTGCAGCAGGTTGAGAGATGGTACTAGCAAGCGCGTTCAACTTATGGAGGATCTGTTCCAATGGAGATAAGGTATCAGACGTAGAAGTTCGATTGAAACCTGAAGTATCATCTCGAGGAGCAGAAGTAGTGACTTGAGACTGCATATTCTCATCATGCACTGGATGTGCATATTCTAGTTTACCCCACTTGTCTCAACAGTAGTCTTCGACGTGACCGAACATTCTACAATAATTACACTTCCGTGGTTGGCCACGACCACCACTACGGCCACAACCATAACCACCACCACGACAATTGTCTCTACCACCATGACCATCTTCTCGACTAAAACTACGACTACCATCTCTACCACCACGTCCACCAGCACTAGTAACTAGGACAAAAGAGTCATTACTCGGCACCACAGAACTCTGTCCTAGGAAGGAACGATTGAGGCAGAAGAAAGTATCTGCCACCGTAGGTAACTGCTCCAGCAAGGATCTGAGCTATAAGGTTTGAGCGTAGGATCCAATCCGGCTAAGAATAAGTGAAATATGAAACTCTTCCTTCTGTCGCTGAACTTCCTTTAAATTAGTAGTAACATGATGATATTGTAGCAGTTCCTCCCAAATAACCTTCTTTGAAGCCAAATATTCATACACATTCCATTTTGCTTTGTATTAAACAATAACTCGTACAACTTATAGATACGGGCCGCATTCCGCTTCTATGAATATGAGTTTTCTAGAGGTGCCCAAATCTGTTTGGAGGATTCACACTACTGAACATTATAAGCAATGTGCGGCTCCATACTATGCCACAACCACGACATAATGTATACATCAGCACTCATCAAATCCTCATAATCGGCGGACGTTCTTCCGTCAAAAGCTTCAACTTCTTTTTCGCCCTCAACACTACATTGATAGACATGGACCAGGCAAGGTAGTTCGTCCTATTGAGTTTCACCACTGTAATTGATTTCCCAATTCATTATTATGAATAACAGTAAAAGGAGAACCACCTCCGCTACCACCACCAGCATTGTTAGCCTCGCCAGAAGATTCGGTCCCCACCATACTTGCAGATGCAACAGAAAGACAAGATTTGTAGAAACCCTTGATCTCACAACGAACCACAAACGACAACGAACAACCAACGAAGATTTGTAGAAATCCTAGATCTCATAAACGAACCACGAACGTCGAACGCCGAATCATGAAAAGTAGACAAAAAATAGCCAAAATTTTCTTTTCCTGTGATGTCGCCCCGAACCCGGCTGATCAGGGGCTACCGCCCCCGAACCCCTGTTGAACTCACGGCCGAGTTCGATCGGCCAAGTCGTGGATGGGATGTACAGTACCTTCAAAAGATGCTCTGATACCAAGTGAAGTTCGAAGAGAAGAGAAGGACAAAAGGAGAAGAGAGAATATGAGAAAAGAGATTGTAAGGGCATGAAACCCTTAGGTTGCATCTCATGTTATTTATATTGATAAACAGTACATCCAAAATTACTATTATACCCTCATAAGATAAATAATAATAATACTAACTCTAACAATAAAAAAATGAAGTAGCCACCTATGAAGAATGGGCACATAAACAATTTAGTGACAAGCTTGTTAAAGCGACACAAGGCGGTGAGGCGCAAAGAACCAAAAGGCCTAGGCAAGGGGCTCAAGCCAGTGGGAGAGAGAGGGAGGGGGGCTAAGAATAAAAATAGGTAAGATTAAACAAATGTGTTGTTTATAACTTAGACTTTAATTTAAAATATAAAAAATTAGAAGGGGGAAACAAAAGGAAAAATACCACAGTTGAGAAGAGCCGACGAGGAAAAAAACTCTACTGTCACAGTGTAGGTGGGTTAGGCAAATACAAGAGGGAAGGAAATCAGGAGGGGAAGGGCAAATGTTATTCTTTTTTCCCCACTTCTTCAACATCTATAAATTATTAATAATATCTATAACATTAAGTTATTGGCATGGCCAGGCCACATTTAAGTCAAAGTGGGACGAGACTATAGCCTAAGGCGGTGAGGCACGGGAGCATCTAAAACACATTGGCGGACGCCTCTAATAACCTAGTTAGTTCTATGTACTGTATCGGACACATGGACACATGACAATGACACTCAAAAAACACCAAAAATCACTGGAATACGCCAAATTTTGCGTTGCATCCATGTCGCCGCGTACATATATTGTCGTGTGGTATTTGTGTCCATGGAACATAGGCATAACCAGTGTCAATTTTTATTTCTTATTGTCAAATAAGAACCCAAAAAATCCACTTTCTTCACTTCCACAACTTTGATATAAAAAAAAAAGTGAAGAAAGCTCCAACCCTAGGAAGCATGGACTATCAATTTTTAGTGTCGTGTCTATATGACCACATATCATACACAACACAGACACTCCAAATTACACTCGACACGCCAAAATCGTCATCATATCAATCACGACATATCCATGCACTATCTCTAGTATTCGTGTCCACGCAACAACCAGCTAATTGTTCTCCATCAAAAGGTGAATAAAACGCCACTCGTTAACGAAGATCCGAACAAGAAGACGACTTTCCCGACGAACCCATCCAAATATGAAAATGCCCATAAAAATCACCCCAAAAGTCGATCAGAAGGTGAATAAAGTACCACTCATTGACGACAATTCGATCAAGAAAGCAACTTTCCTAACAAATCCCCAAATATGATCCCGAAATATGGAAATGCCCATCAAAATCACCCCCGCAAGAAACAAAATCTACGATTTTTCCAAGGATACACCGTCTTGAAAGCGCCCCTCCCCAGCACCTCGCGATACTGAAAAAAAGGGAAAATTCACAACAAACAAATCACTAAATCACAACATAAAATCAGGAAATTTTGGGAGAAAACAAAATCAAGAGATTTCCCGATCACTGACCCGTCCGTATCTGCCGGTGGGATCGAGCTCGACGAACTCCGTGTCCGGCTCCTCCGCCGGCTCCGACACGCCCTCGTCCCCCGCCATCTCCGTCTCTCCGATCCGTCCCCCAAGATCCCCAAATTCGAACAAGAAATTAAAGAAAAAACCTAATTTTCAATTCACAATTTTGGGTCGAGCAAAAAAAAAACGGGGGAATTTCTATTGATTTGCTTTCTCCCCGTAAATAGGAAGGAGAAGAGTCTCCGTTTCCGTTTATTCCGTTTCCGGCTCCGTTTCATGAACTATTTTTTAACGGTTTTTAATAAAAGGAAGCGGATTTGAACGGCTGGGATTGGAGATCAAGGGACAGAGTTGCGTTTGGTTTAAAAACTTTGGTACGTCAATGTAAAAAAGGTTGGAATATGTTCGGTATATTTTGGGGACATAATAAATCAATTGGAACACTCTAAAGTAAAACCTCTACAAATTGTCCACCACTTATAGTTTATGTGAAAAGTAGTACGGACATCAGAAGAGACCGGCATGGTTCAAGTCCTCGAATCGTAAGAACATGTAGGTGTATGGGTTGTAATTTTTTTTTTAAAAAAAAAAAACTCTACAAATTAGTAAACTTAAAACCAATTTTTTTTATTAATTTAGTGTATGAAATAATTGATAAATTAGTAATTTTTAATTGATATTTTTTTATTAATTTATTAAGTTTAAAAAAAATTATACATCTATATTTTTTGTAAAGAGGCTTAAAAATGGCTCAAAATAAACCGTATAAGCCATATGTATATCCTCACATAATTAAAATAATAATAAATAAATAAATTTTAACTAATTGTTTAATTATCTAACTATAACCGAATACCTCTAACTCCCTGGCTAGCTGGGTTTGATCCCACGTGACAGCGTATTTAAATTATATTTTTAACATTATTTTTACACGTTACTAGTTGTATTTAGTTTCTCGTCTTACCAACTAATAATTCTATGTATACGTCTAACTAAGTAAAATTTGTAAATCTATTAAAATTTATTTTGTATAGATTTTTTTTACGTGCGTTTAATGCACGTTAATAGTTGTATTTAGTTTCTCGTCTTACGAACTAATAATTCTATGTATATGTCTAAGTAAAATTTGTAAATCTTTTATTGTACATTCTTTAATGTATTACATTATTCCATTTTATGTACTTCTCACCATTTTATGAGCTAACTATTCTATATATTTGTTTAATCAACTAAATCCATAAATCTACTTATTTTTTCTAAGAAAATGAATTGTGTGTTCTTTAATGTACTATATTATTCTATTTTAAACTCTATTTAGATAACAAAAGTCGTAGTAGCATAATAGATCATACATACAACAATGATTTTTTATCTCAAAATAATATTTCAAAATGGAGATGACATTTTTTTTTTTGCCGTATGAGAAAACCACATAAGAACTTCTTAACATGTTAAGAAAAATTAGAGAAGAAATCCAAGATGACATCAATTTCAAGGAAAAACAAACATTAATGCTTGAGTCATATTTTAGGAAGCCTCGTAGTCGAGTCATAAGCACTATGTATATTAGAAAATTATTAGTTTATACTAGTCACATTCACGTTAACATTCACGTTAGGGGTGAGCGTTCGGTTTATTCGCTTTCAACCAAATCAAAATAGTCAAAATCGAATAAACCAAAATTCTAAAAGTCCAAAACTGAACCAGAACCGAAATTGGCCAAATCGAACCAAACTGAATAAACTATTCAATTTATTTGGTTTGTTCGGTTGGGTTATTTATATTATTTAATGGATCGGGTCCAAAGTTAGAATCGTAGTTAAATTATATTAAAAATTATAATTTTATATTGTACTTTAAAGTTGTGTCCAAGGTTGGACTAGTTATTAAGTTATCAAAGTTGTGCTTCAAAACACATACATAGAATTGTTATTTTCAAAATATACACACAAAATACACATTTTAATCATTAAAATGAATAAAACTGTGGGTATTTATATAATTGCATAGGTCATATTCGGTTTTCGACCAAAACCGAAATGGAATAAGAAATTTTAATACTTTGAAAACCGAAACTGAACCGAATTTTTTTCAAACCAAACAAATTCTCTTATTCCGTTCCATTTGATTAGATTTTCGGTCCAAAACTGAATTATGCACTCACCCCTAGTTCGCGTATAAAAAAGCAATAATATTGAAGAAAATATATATAAAAATTTAAAGTATATTAAAATATTTTAAATATGATTTAAATATGTTTTAATTAGGATTTGTTATTGGTGTGTTTTTATAATTTTGGATATGTGTTCAGTTAAATAATACCGTGTAATTAGTTTAAATATTGAATAAATTTTAGAATTTGTTATATGTTCACATAGTTAGAAGGATTTTAGGTATTTTATTTTTTCTTAAATAAGTGAGAGATACATATTGGGTACTTAGAAAGATTTTTGAATTTTTGTTTCTAAATTACGTGCAGATTTACATAGGACTTAGACGGCTCATTTTTGACCCATTTTCAAATCTCTTTACAATACTAAAGATATTACGTGGAACTTATATAGATTTTTTTTGTAATATATTATCTTAAAATAGTGAATTATTAGCACATTAGTTTCAAGTCGAAATCGACCAAAAAAATTATTTAACTGTTGTTATTAATTCACCAAGTATTAATTATTGAGGTTCTATTGTCACGTCCCAGAACCAGAATACTGGCAAGTAGGGACGGACTAAGTCAGCTACGTAATACCAAATACTCCAGTACTTTGAAATAACGTATGAGCTGTCAAGACATGGGGGTTACTACTACAATCCAACAATCAATCCTAGGTCGAACGATCCTAAGTATCTCAACCACAGACAAATATGCATAGTACAAGAAGTATGATCATCAGACATAAAATAGTAAAGCGTCCCAAACTATATATACATGGATGATCATGAAGCTAGTAATACAAAGTAAAGAACTAGCAAGAGTAATAGTCATACATGATAAACTCTAGCTATAGTCTATAATACGCAAATCATGTTTAGGCCCGTAGGCTAAATGTCAAGATCCAAAACACGAGCTAAACACGTGCTCGGAGGCTAAACATCACAAAAGAATAATGTACATAACTAGTGGGAGAATGAAATAAAAAATCCACTAAGGTACTATGGTGCTCCGGGTAGTCACCGTCGAGTAGATGGTACGGAAGATCCTTCGGACTCCTCTATCAGATCTGGCCAAATAAAACCAGTGGGGTCAGACCCCCAATAGCAAGTACTACAAAGGAAACCAAACTTACGAACTAAAACTAGCAATAGCTAACACAGCAACGGATAGAGACATAAATAAGTAAATGTTGATCAAGACTCGTACACTACCAATGCACTCATCTCGAGAAAAGAAAAGATAATAAGCAAAACAACATGGAGCTTAGGGTAAATAATATGAGACATAATGTAAACTGTGGACATGTGAATTAAACGAAAACCTGTGAACATGTGAGATAAATTGAACATGTGAGCATGTAAGAGAAATGGTACATGTGAGCATGTAAGATAACCGGACTATATAAACATGTAGGATAACTGGGACATATGGGCATGTTAGAACTATATAGAACGACAAATGATAAGATGACTTAGGAACTATTCCGGAACCCAAGTTATAACCCGTAAACCAAACAAAGACCGGGGCTGTAACCCTTCTCCTGAACAGAATTTAGTCTCTAATAAATGTACAACATAGGAATCATGTATAGCGTATGAGTACTAAATAGGACGACAAATGACAAGATGACTAAGAAACAATTTCGGAACTCAAGTTACAACCCATAAACCAAACAAGGACCGGAGTTGTAACCCTTCTCCTGAACAAAACTTAGTCTCTAATCATTTATCGACAAAAATAAATCATAAAAAATAATATACTGAAATAAACAAATATGGACACTGCCTAGACAAAACTAGACTAGACTGGACTCCATACAACAATCATGGCCAAGAAATGAGTACGGCTTTATACATTAGCTAACTAGGGTTATCACAATCCTAATTACTAACAAGATTTAATAAGATATTCCCACAGCCACAAGCTGTAGTGCCCCGTCCCTACATCGTTCCCCGTTCTCCGTCCACAGGGTGCGCAAGAAAGGAACACTGTCGCTATCGATTCGGTCGGGACCGATAGGTCAAGATCGATCGAATCGGTCGAACGGAAACGGTTGAATTAAATTCATTTCCCATTATGGAATGGCTTCTTCGGAACCAAGTCCCATATTTGTAATGACCATGGTTCATATTACGTATTTTAGTATACGTGTACGTATTCTGATTCAGGACATGCCTCATTGCATGGTTTATTCTGGTATTTCACTTGCTGGTTCCGCTTGATCGGCTTGGTTCGGTTTGGATTGGTTTTCTTGTGGACCAACCCCACCTATCCACTCCCTTCCTTTAATAGCCGCCCAACTCTCTCATTCTCCTCATTACTTCTCCATTACTTCTTTTTCCTCACCATTACTCTCTTCACCTACCAGAGAGAGAGCCTAGGCAAGTGCAGCTTGCATCATGGAGAAACTCAGTTTTTATTGTTCCATTCTCTTCCTCACGAGATTCTAACACACTTTAATACTTAGTATTTCTAATTTCCATGGTTTAATTTGTGTAGATCTAAGTTTATTATATTTTTGGATTTCTTGGGTTTTGATCTATCTAACCTTGTTATTATCTAGTTTTGAGGGTTCCATGTTGTAGAGAATTTGATTTTTCCCCATTTTGACCTATATAAGTCTGGATTCCGACCTTGGATGAAGGATTTATGGAACTTTGAAGCCATGGACTTCATGGTTCTTCTTCTCGGACAAGCAGAGAAGACGAGAAGCTTTTCAGCCGCATGGCAGTCTTAGCCGCATAACTTTCATGCGGCAAGTCTCCATTGACGCATAGGCTTTGGCTTTTTCAGCCGCATGGCTCCGCCCGACTTAGCCGTATAAGATGTCTTTGGTCCTTAGCCGCATGAACACCCGCATGCTCCTGCCACATGCGCCCCGCAGTTCTTCACCTGTATAAAACCCTTAACTTTAGTCGCATAAGCCAGGGTCCCCTTGCTCAGCCGCATAGGGCTCCACTTGAACATAGCCGCATGGACTGGTTCCTTTCAACCGCATATACTTGTTGACCCGCAGCCGAATAGGCCTTGGCATGACCCAGCCGCATGAGTTGTTTCCTCCGCTGCCGCATAAGATTTGTTCTTCTAGCCGCATAAGCTAGCACTCCCTCCAGCCGTATGAGCCTGCATACTCCTAGCCGCATAAGCCCGCTCTCCCAAGCCGCATACCCATGTTCCCTCTCCTGGCCGCATGAAGTTATTTCCCGCAGCCGCATATGAGCGCATCTCCCGCAGCCGCATATGTTTACCTCTCCCGAGCCGCATAGCTTCGCTTGACTCATAGCCGCATAGGCCATGGGCTCCTTGCCTCAGCCGCATAAGACTTCATGATCCCCAGCCGCATGAGCTTGTTCCTCTCCAGCCGCATATGCTTGCGTCTTCCCAGCCGCATGCGTCCTGTGCTCTTTGCCGCATAAGCCCGCATCTCTCCAGCCGCATGCGCCCCCTTCCTTCCCGAGCCGTATGAGATCTTTCTCCTAGCCGTAGGAGCTTGATTCCCTTAGTCGCATGGCCTTTCCCTTAATCTTTGATCTCTTTGATTATTATTATTATTATTATTGAAAATGCTACATAGATTTGCACATATTTTCGGAACACGACAGTGGCCCGCCGTGGCGCACTCTTGACAAGTAAAACCTGACATGACATCCCTCGTTATGCTGTTATGACAGCTAACCTGACATGACAAGAATGATTGACCTAGACACCGTAGACGATTGTGTTTGTACAAATAAACCAGTAGTGTCTTACATCATGTCTAGGATAGGGAACCCTGAATACCACGGTCAGGGGTACCTACTGAAATTTACTTAGGCTGATAACTAGAAAATCCAGTAGTCATGAAGAGATTTTCCAGCTACAGGCAATTCCGTTATCTGGGCGCCCCATCATGGGATTTGTAGCCTACCGTCGAGTAGGGCACATTTCCAGCACACTGACATGTGGTGCAACCCCCCAACTACTTAAGGGTACAGGCGTTTCTTGAACGATGTACCCACATGAATTCAAATGCGTCTGGATAACCTGGATGGTCTGCAGGGCTTATGGCTGTTGGAATAATCTCATTGCATCTTGTTAGTAACTAGGCCTGTGATAACCCTAGTTAGTTAAAGTATCAAGCCGTACTCATTGCTTGGTCGTGATTGATTGGATGGAGTCTAGTATAGCTTCGTCTTGTCCTAATCATGTACAAGATTGTGACATGACATGATTATTTATGTTTGCCTTAACAATAACGATCAGGAGACCAGTTCTGTTCAGGCGAAGGGTTACAACCCCGATCCTTGTTTGGTTTAAGGGTTGTAACCTGGCTCTCGGAGCAGTTCTGTGTCCTCTCTTCGTTTATTGTCTTATTGTACCCCATGTCATGCTCGTCATGTTTTACCTTACTTCAATAGCATGATTATCTATACTGGCCTTAACAATAATGATCAGGAGTCATGTTTATTGTCTTATTACTTTACCAACAAGTATTTGAGATGGATTTCTATTCAGGTGAAAGGTTGCAACCCCGGTCCTTGTTTGTTTTAAGGGTTGTGACCTGGCTGCTTGAATGGTCTCCTCGTACTCAATTTATTATTGTTATCTCTATTATTATCAGTTTCGTTTATAATTATCTTTAATATTCAATTGTTATATGCTGGTTTTAGTTCCTAAGTGAAGCCTCATTTGTGGCACTTGCTCTTTCTGGGGTCTGACCCAGCTGGTTTTGTATGGCCAGATATCGGAGTAGCTCTAGAGGATCTACCTATCTTCCAGCCAGATAGTGACCACCAGGCGTAACCCTGGCAACGAGTGGGTTTATTTTTGGCTCTTCCACTCTATTGTAAAATTATTCTTTTGAGACGTTTAGCCGGCGAGCACGTGTTTAGCTCGTATTGCACCTTTATTTACTGTCTGCCTACGGGCTATAACATGATTGGCAAATCCTAGGGTTGATCATGTATGACTGAAACTCTTGCTAGTCTTGATATTTTATACGACTAGATTCATGATCATCCGAATATGTAATGTATGGGATGCCTTACTATTATATATTTGGTGCTCTGACATCTTGTAACTATTATTGCTTGCTTGAGATTGAGACAATAGTCTTGTTCATGACCATAGGAGACTGATGGTTTGTAGTTAAACGCTCATGTATCTAGACAGCCATGACCGTATAACGAGGTGGGTTGCACTTCAATATACGTAGCTGGCTATGTATGCCCCCGCTCTCCAGTATTCTGATTCTGGGGCGTTACAATATTCAGCGGGTTGCGCCTCAAGGATTGACTCTGCAGCTGAGTCGGGAGAGACCTCCCGTTGCTCTGTTTTTCATGCCGCTTGCGTTGGTTTTGACTTGGTTTTCTGAATGCGTTTTCGTGAATATTTTCGATGGTTTTCATGGCTTATATTTCGAACTCGTATTTCCTATCGAACTTCTTGAATAATACAGTGTTCTAATCTGTTGCTTGTGCGATTTTAGGTAATCGCGTAGGCGACATCTAGCGCGACCAACAAGTTCTCTCGCCTGAAGTAAACTCAAGGTGATTGGCTGACCTTTCTCTTCTCGACCCCTTCTTAGGTCAATCAATAATGTTTGTTGCGAATGAAAGGATAAATGCAAGGGCATGAACACGAATGAATGAGCAACTTTTCAAATAAAATGTAGGCTATATCTTAATAACTAAAAATATGTCTTTGCACGGTCATGGACAACTTGTCGACAAGGTGAGCGTTTTCCCGCACGGCAACCCGGGGCCACGGGACCGTTGCGGCCGAAAAAGGAAACAAGTAATTAGTTGTGCTGGGCATGGGTTAGGCGGGAACTTGCAGCGGGGCTCGCTACTCGCGCTGAAAGGACCCCGTCTAACAAAAGCTAGAGGAGTCCACGATGGCTCTGGGAGCCAGTGACCAATCACACATAATATTGCACTCGGTATAAAAATGATAACAATTGACAGGGAAGAACATGGTAAGTTTCATAAGGCGCAACACGGTCCGCCGTGGGTAAGTTCTAACGTATTTTACATTATACTTGTCATATGCTTGTTTGAAATTCATTAGGATGGTTAGAAACATTCATACACTAAGTCATATAAACTCTTCAACCAAATGAGAGCTTGAAACTTAAACAGCCACGCACCAGTACAAAGTGTAATGTACTGATCCTCGCTCTCCATGTAGGTACCCTGAACCACGAAGGGCGTGCCACTTAAAGCTCAAGGCGGCACGAACACTTTTGAAGCCTCGTCCGTGTATTGAAGGCTTGTTTCTGAATCCTTTTGGAGACTCCGCACTCAGTACAAAGAAGAAAAAATGATGACTCGTCTTCCCTCGATAGCAGGTGGAAAGTATAATTATTTTGCTTGTAAAAAGGGATATAATGTATGGAACAACTATCTCATCAGTGTTCGTTTTGTAATCGAGTCATGTTATAGCCCGCGCGGCAATGATTGTAATGGAGTCAATGTAAATGAAGTCTTATTATCAATGAAAAGTTTACTTCTATTTTCAAATGTGTCAATCAATTATTTCTGTGTACTCTAACTTGATATTGTGTTTCGGATAACCTTATGACTATGCCTTGTGCGATCGCAACTTAGGTTCACACGGCATCACGCCCGGGAGACGACTATCGATTCTACGGAATCGGGGCGTGACATTAATGGTATCAGAGCACGACTTTACATCCTTTGGCCTCATGTCTAGAGTTTCAAACCTTTGACCTCGCATCGATGAGATAAGTTGTTCCATACAATAAGTCCGTACTAATTTGAGACTGATGTGTTTGCTTTCGTATTGCCGAAGTACCGGAACCCACTGTCACGCCCCAGAACCAGAATACTGGAGAGCGGGGGCGGACACAGCCAGCTACGTATAATGAAATGGAATCCGTCTCACTATACGGTCACGACTGTCTAGAAATATGAGGGTTTATCTACAAGCCATCAGTCTCTTAGGGTCAATAACAAGCCTAATGTCCCAATCTCAACAAGTAATGATAGTAACAAGATATCAGATCACCAAATATACAATTGTAAGGCGTCCCAAACATTACATATCCAGATGATCATGAAGCTAGTCGTACAAAATGTAAGGACTAGCAAGAGTTAAGTTATACATGATCAACCTCGAGTTGCCAATCATGTTTACAGCCCGTAGGCAGACAGAAGTAAAGTGCATCGAGCTAACAGGTGCTCGTCGGCTAAATGCCTCAAAAGAATAATGTACAATTACAGTGGGAGAACAAAAGAAATCCACTCGTTGCCAGGATTCCCTCTAGTGGTCACCATCTGGCTGGAAAGCAGGTAGATCCTTTGTTGCTGCTCCGGTATCTGGCCATACAAAACCAGCTGGGTCAGACCCCAGAAAGAGCAAGTGCCACAAAGGAGGCTTCACTTAGGAACCCAAAACCAGCAATTAGCACAATAATAATAAGGTAATAAAGACAGGAATTTAAGGAAAAATATAACAGGTGATATACGATGAGGTAACCATGGGACTATTCAGATAACCAGGTTACAATCCGTAAACCAAACAAAGACCGGGGTTGTAACCCTTCGTCTGAACGGAACTTGGATTCTCTCACCATTTATCGGCAAAATATAAGAAAATTATGACAGGTAGCAATTCTTGTGCAGGAATCAAGACAAGACTAGACAGGTTATTCTCATTCAATCAACCACGGCCAAGCAATAAGTACGACTTGCTACTTTAACTAACTAGGGTTATCACAGGCCTAGTTACTAGCAAGATGCAATGAGAATTCCAAGTTCGGTTACCTGTTTGTTACTACCTGAGTGATCCCAGCAAGAAAAGGAAAAGATAGCAGGATATAGCAGACACACTGTAGTAAGATACATGTGTCCTAAGGTACCACACTCGACGGCGGGCTGGAAGTGCGCTCATCTCGACGGATAGCAACAAATCCCATGTATATATATATAAGGCCGGGACCAAAGGGGCAACAGGTAACGGGGAAATTCTCCATAAACTATTTGATCCATCTAGTTATTAACCTAGCCAGATTCAGTATGAATCCCTGACCGTGGGAAACCAGGGATTTATGTCCTAGACATGATGCGAGACAAGACTGGTTGCTTACATAAGCACATTCAATACAATCACCCACGGTGTCAAGAATTCACTTAGCATGTCTAGTTAGCCGTCGCAACAGCGTTAAGTTATCAAGTCAGGCTACAAGTCAGGAGTGCGCCGCCACGGACCACTATCAGGTTATCAAGTCACAAGGATTAATTACAAGTTACAAGTTAGGTGTGCATCCCACTGGGTCACTAGCAAGGAGATCAGAGAATACCAGGATCATAATTCACAGAAAATCCCGAGAACCGTACTAGTCATAAACAATTACTTGAAAACCGTGTTAGGCCGTGTCGGGTCAAGATAGTAGTGCTGTGTTGAACAGATCTCAGGAAAACCCAATCCATAAAAGAGAAACCAAATCGAGAAATAAAACCAATACTCCAAGAGCCAATGGGTTAAGCAAGGGGTCAGGGTGCAGCGTACGCGTAAAAGCACGCACGCAGGGAAGCAGCGTACGCGTAAAAGCACGTACGCAGGGGAGCAGCGTACGCATAAAAACACGCACGCAGGGGAGCTGCGTACGCACAAAAGCACGCATGCAAGAGAGCAGCGTACGCACAAAAGCACGCACGCAGGAGAGCAGCGTACGCGTAAAAGCACGCACGCAAGAGAGCAGCGTACGCACAAAAGCACGCACGCAAGAGAGCAGCGTACGCACAAAAGCACGCACGCAGGGGGAAGCGTACGCTCAAGTCATGCGTATGCTCAAGTCTACGTACCAGGACACGCTCAAGTCTGCGTACCAGGGCACACTCAAGTCTGCGTACGCAAGAGACACGCTTCCAACAGGAAGCGTACCCAAGTCTGCGTACGCAAGAGACACGCTTCCAACAGGAAGCGTACCCAAGTCTGCGTACACTGTGCTAAAGAGCGCGCGCAGCTCAGTGGCGTAAGCTAAAAAGCTCGGCACACTGCTCACTGTCTTCTCCAAACCAGCAAGAACTCCATGGTTGAACCCAAAGCTTCAAAAGTTCATAACTTGGTCAAAATAAGTCCAAATCCAACTTTTTAAAGGTCAAAATTGGGTAGAAGAAAATTTCCTACAACATGGAACCATCAAAACTTGAAAACAAAGAAGTTTAATAGATCAAAACCACCAAATCCAAAAATAACAAATTTCTAGATGTACAAGATTTAAAGCCTCAAAATGGAAAATGACAAGTTCTAATGTTGATCACCATGTCCTAATCTAGTAAATGGACAAATAAAATAGGGTTCTCATGTAGAAGCAAGTTGCACTTGCCTATAGGTTGGTGTTGTGGAGAGGAAGGAGAAGAGTGTTGTGTAGAGGAAGGAGAAGAAGAAATTAATGGAGGTTTATGAGGAGAGAGAAAAGGTTGGTGGAGTTTTAAAGAGGGTGAGATGTGGTGTGTTGAGGGTGGAGCATAGGCTAAGGTGTTCCAATACACATTAAACCAAACCAACCCAAACCAATTAAAACCGAGCCATGACAAAACCCAAAATACGAGAAATACCGAAATTCCACCAGTTGAGAAAAATAAAAATATATGTCAAAATCCAGATACGAGTATAAATACGAAATACGAGAAATACGGGAAATGAGGGTGACAACTCTACCCACCTTAAAAGAATTCCGTCCTCAGAATTTAATCAAGAGGCTAGAGATGTCGGGACAGCTATACTATCGCAAGCAATCTATGCTACCAATCAATCATACAATCATACATGCAAACAAGGAATCGAAGTGCAAGGCATAAGGAAGATATTACACCTCACGAGCTAAACCGATTGGGATAACGTGATCGGATATCATCCTCACACTCCCACGTTTGACTCTCCCAAGGAGCGATGAACTCAAGCAACACGAACTAAACTGATAGTCTTGCGCTTAAGGTCTCTCTCTTTGGTCAAACAGGGACACGGGCCTCTCCTCATAAGAAAAGGTTGGTACCAATAACCGTTTTCGAATGATCTAGGACATGGCTCGGGCCGGGATATACCGTTGTAATTATGATACATGAAACATGACATGTGTCCCGCATAACGACGGTGGAAAGCAAGACAATAGGACACAGATACCTCTCTGCCGATTCTGGATCTGGGCCTGGGCCAGGGCGAACTGTTGTGGCCTCTGTTGCTGGAAGGCCTGGGCCTGAGACGGCAATGGACCCGGGAACGGGAGCTGCTGTGGTTGGTGAACTGGAGCTGATTCTGGTGCTGGTGCTGGTCCCATAACCGAGGGACTAGTTACTGTCGATGATGATCTGTTTCTGAACAGACAAAATCCTATCATGTGGTCCGACAAACCACAAACCAAGCACAATCCCTGTGCTCTGCGGCACTCAGTAACAACATGCCCCGGCTTCCCGCAATGAGAACAACCCGTTGCGAAAGGCCGCTTCTGCTTCTGCTGCTGGGGATAGGTCGGGGTAGAATACTGTAAGGAGGTAACCGAATCTGTCCTCGTAGCTCCAATGGTCAGGGCCCTAGCTGCCGGGGCCGGTGCTGAGGATTGGTTCATCTGGTCATGAGACCGTTTTCGATCTCCTGTCCGGTCTGCTATCCTTCGGGAAGTATACTCATGCCTCCTCGCTGCTCGCAAGACGGCATCAAAAGTTCTGTGCTCGAACTGCTCTACTGCCAATATGATCTCCAAGTGGAGCCCCTGCTGAAATTGATGTGCTCTGTCTAGCTCGGTTGCCACCAAGGTGGGAGCAAACTGACTCAACCTTGAAAACTTGGCCGCATATCCGTCGACCGTCCTGTTCATCTGCCTGAGATTACTAAACCTGGTCTGCAGGTCATATCTAGCCACTGCGTCAAAGTACTTGGTCTGAAACATATCACTGAATACCGCCCACATGACAGGCGTACCTAAACTCGCTGCTTGCATAGCCCACCAGCTGCGGGCTAGGTCTAGTAACTGCAGGCGCACCACCGCCACCTTCTCTGCTTCAGGAGTCCTGGCTGCCTCTAAGATAACTTCAATGTCCTGTAGCCAGGCATCTGCAGCAATATCATCCTCGCTGCCATCGAAGAAGGAAGGGTTCAGGCGCTTGAAATTGTTGACCGCACTGTTCCCTCGAGGACCAATTCCGCTCATAGTATCTTGTACTGCTTGCTGCAAGACATCACCTCGACGGTCCTGAGATACAAGCAACTCACGGATGAGCCCTATCAAGACCCCATCCTCTGACCCTGCTGGCTGAACTGGCTGGACTGGGGGCATTGGTTCTTCAGAAGGCATGGCTCGGGAGGCGGCTGCGGAGGACTGATCTTGATCTTCTTGTTGTTGCTGGTCTGCCGGCCGAACTTCTTCTGGCTGATCAACAGAAATGATGCCACTGAAGCAATGACGTCAGGAATATTAAAGAAGGACCAGGATAGAACAATAATGCAAGTATGTTATCAAGTCAGGGATCCAAGGAGATAAGAAGATACGAGTGGAGATCAAAGGCGAGTACAGATTGAGACATCTATCCGGTAAACCCTCACATTTCTTGATTGACAAGACCTGCATGGGCCACCACTTAAACCGTGTCACGCCCCAGAACCAGAATACTGGAGAGCAGGGGCGGACACAGCCAGCTACGTATAATGAAATTGAATCCATCTCACTATACGGTCATGGCTGTCTAAAAATATGAAGGTTTATCTACAAGCCATCAGTCTCTTAGGGTCAATAACAAGCCTAATGTCCCAATCTCAACAAGTAATGATAGTAACAAGATATCAGATCACCAAATATACAATTGTAAGGCGTCCCAAATATTACATATCCAGACGATCATAAAGCTAGTCGTACAAAATGTAAGGACTAGTAAGAGTTAAGTCATACATGATCAACCTCGAGTTGCCAATCATGTTTACAGCCCGTAGGCAGAAGAAGTAAAGTGCATCGAGCTAACAGGTGCTCGTCGGCTAAATGCCTCAAAAGAATAATGTACAATTACAGTGGGAGAACAAAAGAAACCTACTCGTTGCCAGGATTCCCTCTAGTGGTCACCATCTGGCTGGAAAGCAGGTAGATCCTTTGCTGCTGCTCCGGTATCTGGCCATACAAAACCAGCTGGGTCAGACCCCAGAAAGAGCAAGTGTCACAAAGGAGGCTTCACTTAGGAACCCAAAACCAGCAATTAGCACAATAATAATAAGGTAATAAAGACAGGAATTTAAGGAAAAACATAACAGGTAATATACGATGAGGTAACCATGAGACTATTCAGATAACCAGGTTACAATCCGTAAACCAAACAAGGACCGGGATTGTAACCCTTCGTCTGAACGGAACTTGGATTCTCTCACCATTTATCGGCAAAATATAAGAAAATCATGACAGGTAGCAATTCTTGTGCAGGAATCAAGACAAGACTAGACAGGTTATTCTTATTCAATCAATCACGGCCAAGCAATAAGTACGGCTTGCTACTTTAACTAACTAGGGTTATCACAGGCCTAGTTACTAGCAAGATGCAATGAGAATTCTAAGTCCGGTTACCTGTTTGTTACTACCTGAGTGATCCCAGCAAGAAAAGGAAAAGATAGCAGGATATAGCAGACACATTGTAGTAAGATACATGTGTCCTAAGGTACCACACTCGACGGCGGGCTGGAAGTGCGCTCATCTCGACGGATAGCAACAAATCCCTTGTATATATATATATAAGGCCGGGACCAAAGGGGCAACAGGTAACGGGGAAATTCTCTATGAACTATTTGATCCATCTAGTTATTAACCTAGCCAGATTCAGTATGAATCCCTGACCGTGGGAAACCAGGAATTCTTGTCCTAGACATGATGCGAGACAAGACTGGTTGCTTACACAAGCACATTCAATACAATCACCCATGGTGTCAAGAATTCACTTAGCATGTCTAGTTAGCCGTCGCAATAGCGTTAAGTTATCAAGTCAGGCTACAAGTCAGGAGTGCGCCGCCACGGGCCACTATCAGGTTATCAAGTCACAAGGATTAATTACAAGTTACAAGTTAGGTGTGCATCCCACTGGGTCACTAGCAAGGAGATCAGAGAATACCAGGATCATAATTCACAGAAAATCCCGAGAACCGTACTAGTCATAAACAATTACTTGAAAACCGTGTTAGGCCGTGTCGGGTCAAGATAGTAGTGCTGTGTTGAACAGATCTCAGGAAAACCCAATCCACAAAAGAGAAACCAAATCGAGAAATAAAACCAATACTCCAAGAGCCAATGGGTTAAGCAAGGGGTCAGGGTGCAACGTACGCGTAAAAGCACGCACGCAGGGAAGCAGCGTACGCGTAAAAGCACGTACGCAGGGGAGCAGCGTACGCGTAAAAACACGCACGTAGGGGAGCTGTGTACGTACAAAAGCACGCACGCAAGAGAGCAGCGTACGCACAAAAGCACGCACGCAGGAGAGCAGCGTACGCGTAAAAGCACGCACGCAAGAGAGCAGCGTACGCACAAAAGCACGCACGCAAGAGAGCAGCGTACGCACAAAAGCACGCACGCAGGGGGAAGCGTACGCAAAAAAGCACGCACGCAGGGGAAAGCGTACGCTCAGGTCATGTGTACGCTCAAGTCTACGTACCAGGGCACGCTCAAGTCTGCGTACCAGGGCACGCTCAAGTCTGCGTACGCAAGAGACACGCTTCCAACAGGAAGCGTACCCAAGTCTGCGTACGCAAGAGACACGCTTCCAACAGGAAGCGTACCCAAGTCTGCGTACGCTGCGCTAAAGAGCGCGCGCAGCTCAGTGGCGTAAGCTAAAAAGCTCGGCACACTGCTCACTGTCTTCTCCAAACCAGCAAGAACTCCATGGTTGAACCCAAAGCTTCAAAAGTTCATAACTTGGTCAAAACAAGTCCAAATCCAACTTTTCAAAGGTCAAAATTGGGTAGAAGAAGATTTTCTACAACATGGAACCATCAAAACTTGAAAACAAAGAAGTTTAATAGATCAAAACCACTAAATCCAAAAATAACAAATTTCTAAATCTACAAGATTTAAAGCCTCAAAATGGAAAATGACAAATTCTAATGTTGATTACCATGTCCTAATCTAGCAAATGGACAAATAAAATAGGGTTCTTATGTAGAAGCAAGTTGCACTTGCCTATGGGTTGGTGTTGTGGAGAGGAAGGAGAAGAGTGTTGTGTAGAGAAAGGAGAAGAAGAAATTAATGGAGGTTTATGAGGAGAGAGAAAAGGTTGGTAGAGTTTTAAAGAGGGTGGGATGTGGTGTGTTGAGGGTGGAGCATAGGCTAAGGTGTTCCAATACACATTAAACCAAACCAAACCAACCCAAACCAATTAAAACCGAGCCATGACAAAACCTAAAATACGAGAAATACCAAAATTCCACCAGTTGAGAAAAATAAAAATATATGTCAAAATCCAGATACGAGTATAAATATGAAATACGAGAAATACGAGAAATGAGGGTGACACCCACGGTCGAGCAAGAACAGAGCGCTTCTAGCGGCTCTAGTAGTTCACGGGCCGGAGCTTCTAATAATACCATCGAGAGGATGTTACGCATGATGGAGGCGCAGCAGAAACAGTCCGAGAATCTACATCAGCAGACAGAGGCACGACAGGCCCAGTTAGAAGCTCGCTTCGACGCACAAGCTAAGTTGTAACAAAAGCAACTAGATACTCTGCAGCAGATCGTCCAGACAATTATGGCCAACGAAAATTTTGCGACTGCGCTTACTGTCACCGTGTCGACGGTCCAACCCATTGAAGTCGACACGAAGGAGCCCGAGAGTTAACCAGCGGCACCGAAAAAATACAAATTTGAAGTGTCAGAATTCAAGAAAGCGGGCCGTACTTTCTTCAGCGGTACCGAAGGCCCTTCTATGGCAATCGACTGGTCGGAAGAGCTAGAAGATCACTTCGAGCTTCTCGGCATTGAAGAATCAAAGCAAGTCACCTGCGCACAACTTCAACTACGGTTGAACGCGCACGACTGGTGGGCCGTACACAAGCGAGCGATCCGACGCGACAACAACTCAGCACCGATCTCTTGGGCCACGTTCCATAAAGCCTTTGAAGTCGAGTACCTTCCCTCCATCGTTCGCCAAGAGAAGGAGAATGAATTCATGCAGTTGAGACAAAAAAATCGGACAGTAGAACAGTATGCCGCAGAATTCAACAAATTGTCCAAATTTGCTGGTGTGTTTCATCCTACAGAGGAGTGTCGTGTGCGACGGTTCGAAGTGGGTCTGCGACGCTCTATCGGTGCGCATGTAGGTGTTCCGGAGTACAAGACCATGGGTGATGCTCTAAATTATGCTCTCCGCCTTGAGAGCCAGTATCCTCCAGTTGCTGCAGACTTTATGCACTATTTCAATCACAAACGTCCTAGCCATACGGGAGGCAACAACTACGCGTCGAAGCATCCAAATAACGGCGGCTACAAGGGTCAGAAAACAATACCTCAGTGCACAAATTGCGGACGAGTTAGACACCATGCCAGCCACTGCTTTTCCCACAATATAGAATGTTTCGCTTGCGGACAGAAGGGTCACAGGGCTCAAAATTGCCCAAGTTTTCGACTGACTCGTAACGCTCCACCACAACAAAACCATCAAAAGAATCGAGGACAGGCGCCCCGACCTTTTTAGCCCACTCAACCCACACCACAAAATGGCCAAGACCGTCGTCCCAATACCCAGGGCCGCGTCTACGCCATGACTCGAGATGAAGTGCTTGCATCAGATATAATAGTGTCAGGTATACTAAATTTCAATAATGTGCCTGCTCGTGTGTTATTTGATTCAGGCGCTTCACATAGTTTTAGCCTGCGGTGACGCCACTACTCACAAATTTTGCCGTCGAGCACAAATTTCCTATAATATTATTAGATCTCGACCTTAGCATAAGTATACCTTCGGGGATGCCACTACTCACAAATTTAGCCTGCGGTGACGGAATCATATGTATTGGGGGTCAAAAGATCGGTCTTGATGCGATAGTTCTAGACATGAAGGACTTCGACATCATACTGGGTATGGATTTGTTCGATCCTTGCAATGCTACCATCGATTGCGCAGGAAAGAAGGTCACCTTCCGTATACCTGGAGTACCTAAATTCTGCTATTCTTGTAGTGAAGCATCGCCGACCTGCATGGTGATCTCGGTAATCTCTTTTCGGAAGCTGCTTCATTCCGGGTGCGAAGGCTACTTAGCGTCCGTTCATGAGACATGATGGTACAAATGCGGGTTAGACCGACGTTGTGGCAGAATTCCCAGACATGTTTTCGGACGAGCTATCCGACATGCCGCCTGATCGAGAAATAGAGTTCACTATTGACACATTCCCTGACACCCGGCCGATCTCGAAAGCTCCGTACAGAATGGCCCCTACAGAATTGAAAGAACTGAAGGCACAACTACAGGAATTACTTGACAAAGGGTTCATCCATCTGAGTGTCTCGTCGTGGGGTGCATCCGTGCTATTTATGAAGAAGAAGGATGGATCGATGCGGCTCTGCATCGACTATCGAGAATTAAATAAGGCACCGTCCGGAACAAATATTCTCTGCCCCGCATCGATGACTTGTTTTACCAGCTCCAAGGTGCAACGGTGTTTTCGAAGATTAATTTGCGATCAGGTTATCACAAACTCAAAGTCAAGCCAGATAACGTGTCGAAGTCTGCCTTCCGTACTCGCTATGGCCACTACGAGTTCTTGGTAATGTCATTCGGTCTGACAAACGCCCCTGTCGTCTTCATGGATCTAATGAATCGGGTGTTTCGTCCGTTCGTTGACAAATTCGTAGTAGAATGCATCGACGACATCCTTGTCTACTCAAAGGATCGAGCGCAACATGCAAAACATCTGCGGATGGTACTCCAAACCCTTAGAGAGAATCAGTTGTATACGAAGAGGAGCAAGTACGAATTCTGGCTGAACAGTGTCTTATTCCTCGGGCACATCATCTCCGCCGTCGGCATCGCAGTCGATCCAAAGAAAGTTGAGGCAGTTGCTGATTGGAAATGACCCGTATCAGTTAGCAAAATTTGAAGCTTCCTAGGCTTGGCGGGATACTACCGACACTTTGTAAAGGACTTCACGAAGATTGCATCACCGTTGACTCGCCTCACCAAGAAAGGAGTCGCATTCGAGTGGTTAGACGACTGTGAAGCTTCCTTCAAGGAGCTCAAACAACGGCTCGTTTTGGCCCCGATACTTGCTCTTCCTGAAGGGACTGAAGGATTTCAAATCTTCAGCGATGCTTCTGGCCAGGGCTTAGGGTGTGTGCTAATACAGCGGGATAAGGTGATATCTTTTGTTTCTCGACAGTTGAAGTCGCACGAGAAGAACTACCCTACGCACGACCCAGAGCTAGCGACAATTGTGTTTGCGTTGAAGCTGTAGCGTCACTATCTTTACGGTGTGGCGTGCAGGATTTATACGGACCACAAAAGCCTCAAGTATTTCTTCACCCAGAAAGAACTAAATTTGCGGCAGAGGCGATGGCTCGAACTGATCAAAGACTACGACTTATCAATCGACTACACGTCGGGCAAAGGAAATGTTGTAGCGGATGCGCTGATCCGGAAGTACTTAGCTTCGTTATGCATCAATGATCGACTGCTACGTGACTTGAAAGGAATGGGCATTGAACTCCGAGTTTGTTTTAGAGACGTAAAACTGGCACAACTGCGGCTGGAACCGAGCCTATTGGAGAGAATCAAGTCTGCTCAGAAGGACGACCCATACCTGGAGAAGATGCGAAAGCTTATATCGACAGAAAAAGCATCTGACTTTGCAGAAGACGAGTCGGGAGTGTTGCGAGTGAAGGGTCGACTATGCGTTCCGGATGACGTATAACTTAGAAAGAAGATAATGTCGAAAGCGCATTATGCAAAATATTCCTTGCATCCTGGTAGCACCAAGATGTATAAGGACCTCCGTATTGTCTTTTGGTGGCACGACATAAAGAGGGACGTAGCGCTCTTTGTGTCGAAGTGTATGGCATGTCAGCAAGTCAACACCGAGCACCAGCGACCGGGCGGGGAGATGCAGAACCTTGCCATTCCAGAGTAAAAATGGGATCATGTCACTATGGACTTTGTTATTGGCTTGCCGAGGACGCCGCAGGAAAACGACGTCGTCTGGGTCATCGTCGATCGACTAACCAAGTCAGCGCACTTCATAGCCATTAAAGTTACTTGGAGCATCGACCGCCTTGCTCAGATATACCTTGATGAAATAGTTCGGCTGCACGGGATCCCAGAATCTATCATCTCGAATCGGAATGGACGGTTCGTGGCACGCTTCTGGAGTAGTCTTCATTCAACGTTGGGGACCAAGTTGAAGTTTAGCTCAGCTTATCATCCTCAGGCTGACGGCCAAACAGAGCGGGTGAACCAGATTCTCGAGGACATGTTACGACTCTGTGTGATTGACTTGAAGTCAAGCTGGGACGTTCATCTACCGTTGGCCGAGTTTACATACAACAACATCTATCAGTCCAGCATCCAAATGGTGCCGTATGAAGCTTTGTACGGTCAAAAGTGCAGATCGCCCATTTGCTGGAATGAAGTCGAGAAACGGTAGATACTTGGCCCGGAACTGGTGGAGCAAACTGTGCAGAAGGTCAAGTTAATACGGAAGAGATTGAAGATAGCACAAAGTCGACAAAAGAGCTATGCCGACACACATCGATGCCCCCTCGAGTTCTCAGAAGGCGACCATGTATTCTTAAAAGTAATGCCCATACGTGGAGTTTCCAGGTTCGGTGCGAAAGGGAAGTTGAGCCCCAGATTTGTTGGCCCGTTCGAAATATTGAAGCGAGTCGCCCCGGAAGCTTACCAAATCGCCTTGCCGCCTACATTGTCGGAAGTACACGACGTCTTCCATGTCTCACAATTGTGGAAGTACGTGAACGATCCGAGCCATGTAGTAGATTTGGGTCAGCTGGATCTGAAAGCGGACTTGTCATATATTGAAGAGCTTGTGCAAATCTTGGAGCGCAAAGATAAACTTCTCCGCAACCGTGCTATTCCCCTCGTCCGCGTCCTCTGAAAAAACCATTCGGTCGAGGAGTTGACGTGGAAGCTTGAGTCAAAAATGAAAGAAAAATTTCCTTCATTGTTCTCGGAGAGGTAGGTTCTATTCTTAAGTTTCGAGGATGAAACTTTTTCTTAGTTGGTTATGGTGTAGTACCCCGTCCCTACATCGTGCCCCGTTCTTCGTCTACGGGGTGCACGAGAAAGGAACACTGTCGCTATCGATTCGGTCGGGATCGATCGTATCGGTCGAACGGGAACGGTTGAATTAAGATCCATTCCCCGTTATGGAATGGCTTCTTCGGAACCAAGTCTCATATTCAGCGGGTTGCGTCTCAAGGATTAACTCTGCGGCTGAGTCGGGAGAGACCTCTCGTTGCTCTATTTTTTACGCCGCTTATATTGGTTTTGACTTGGTTTTCTGAATGCATTTTCGTGAATATTTTTGATGGTTTTCATGGTTTGCATTTCGAACTCGCATTTTCTATCGAACTTCTTGAACAATACAGTATTCTAATCTGTTGCTTGTGCGATTTCATATAATCGCGTAGGCGACGTCTAGCACGACCAACAAGTTCTCTCGCCTGAAATAAACTCAAGGTGAGTGGCTGACCTTTTTCTTCTCGACCCCTTCTTAGGTCAATCAATAATATTTGTTGCGAATGAAAGGATAAATGCAAGGGCACGAACACGAATGAATGAGCAAGTTTTTAAAGAAAATGTAGGCTATATCTTAATAACTAAAAATATGTCTTTGCACGGTCACGGACAACTTGTCGACAAGGTGAGTATTTCCTCGCACGGTAACCCGGGGCCACGGGACCGTTACGGCCGAAAAAGGAAACAAGTAATTAGCTGTACTGGACATGGGTTAGGCGGGGACTTGCAGCGGGGCTCGCTACTCGCGCTGAAAGGACCCCGTCTAACAAAAGCTAGAGGAGTCCACGATGGCGCTGGGAGCCAGTGACCAATCATACGTAATATTGCACTTGGTATGAAAATGATAACAATTGACAGGGAAGAACATGGTAAGTTTCATAATGCACGGCGCGGTCTGCCGTGGGTAAGTTCCAACGTATTTTACATTATGCTTGTCATATGCTTGTTTGAAATTTATTAGGATGGTTAGAAACATTCATACACTAAGTCATATAAACTCTTTAACCAAATGAGAGCTTGGAACTTAAATAGCCACGCACCAGTACAAAGTGTAATGTACTGATCCTCGCTCTCCATGCAGGTACCCCGAACTACGAAGGGCGTGCCACTTAAAGCTCAAGACGGCATGAACACTTTTGAAGTCTCGTCCGTGTGTTGAAGGCTTATTTCTGAATCCTTTTGGAGACTCTGCACTCAGTACAAAGAAGAAAAGATGACGACTCATCTTCCCTCAATAGCAGGTGAAAAGTTTAATTGTTTTGCTTCTAAAAAGGGATGTAATGTATGGAACGACTATCTCATCAGCGTTCGTTTTGTAATCGAGTCATGTTGTAGCCCGCACGACAATGGTTGTAATGGAGTCAATGTAAATAAAGTCTTATTATCAATGAAAAGTTTACTTCTATTTTCAAATGTGTCAATCAATTATCTCTGCATACTCTAACTTGATGTTGTGTTTCGGATAACCTTATGACTATGCCTTATGCGATCGCAACTTAGGTTCACACGACATCATGCCCGGGGGACGACTATCGATTCTACGGAATCGGGACGTGACACAAGCCCTGCAGACTATCCAGGTTATCCATGTGAGGTTACAAGAGATTTTAAGAATTTAGAATATTAGGTGACTTTAGTACTTATGAATTCGAGAAGTACAACACATGACAGTGTGCTGGAAATATGCCATACTCGACAGCAGGCTACAAGTCCACTGGTGTGGCCGGGATAATGAGATCGCCTGTAACTGAGAAATCTCTCTATATGAACTACTTGATCAATCTAGTCGTTTAACCTAGTCAGATTTATTATGAATCCATAACCATGGTAATAAGGAATCCATGTCCTAGACATGATACAAGACGAGATAGGTAGCTTGTGCAATCACAATAAGAAAAATCAACCATGGTGTCCAGACAAGAGTTATACTTAACATGTTAGGATTGGCTGTCGCAACAACAATCAAGATTTCATGTCATATCGGGTTTACTTGTCATGTCAAGAGTACTGGTCAAGAGTGCGCCTCGACGGGCCACTATCATGTAAGAAATGAAGGACATGTACAAGAGTACACCACGATGGGTCACTATCTAGTAAGCAAGAAAGACATGTAACATGAGTGCGCCACGACGGGCCACTATCTAGTAAGCAAAGAAGATATGTAACATGAGTGCGCCACGATGAGCCACGATCTAGTAAGCAAAGAAGACATGTAACGTGAGTGCGCCACGACGGGCCACTATCTAGTAAGCAAAGAAGACATATAACATGGATGCGCCACAACGGACCATAACAAAAAAATTCTAGACATGACATAGACTGCAAGTACAATAAATTCGGGAAGGCATGGCAATACATATCATAGCATATAAGAAAGAATCGAAAGGAAATACATATCATGGCATGTGAAAACGAATAAATAAAAGTAAGTACATGACATAGAATAATAATTGAACATGTGCTAGTGTCAAGTGTATATAGGGTGTACAATCATCCTCTAACTATACGAGATCATCTAATCATGTTAAGAATTTAGTGGAGTCGAAGAAAATATCAAAAATGGCCAAGTACAAAAAATGTGCCAAAAGATCAAAACTATGATTGTGGTGCCAGGGGACAATGGTGCCAAAGGAAAAATAGTGCCAACGGACAAATGGTACCAAGGGATAAATGGTTCCAAGGAACAAGTGGCGCCAAGGAACAAGTGGTGCCAGCTGCGCCAGAGCGCGCGCAACCGAGATGGCGCGGTGCTAAGGGGCGCGCGCAATGGAGATGGTGCGGCGCTAACGGGCGCGCGCAACCGAGATGGCGCGACGCTATAGGGGGCGCGCCACCGAGATGGTGCGACGCTAAGAAGCGTGCACAACCGAGATGACACGACGCTAAGGAGCGCGCACACACTAATCATCTTCTCCAACCAGCATAAAAATGCTTGGTTGAACCCATGAAATTCAAAAGCCCATAACTTTCTCAAAATAAGTCAAAATCTAACTTTTCAAAGGTCAAAATTGGGTAGAACGAGATTTACTACAACATGGAACCCTTAGTTATCGAAAATAACAAAGTTTAAGAGATCAAAACTAAGAAAAACTGAGAAAAATACTAACTTATATCTACAAAAATGTAAACATCAAAACTGAAAACTCCAAGTTCTGAAGAGGCCTAGAATCATGCAAGGAAGAGAATAGAACAAACAAAATGACAAAATAATAATGTTCAAGATTTGGCAAGATGTACTTGCCTAGGGTTGGGGGAGGGGTAAATGAAGAAGAAGATGAAAAAATAAAATGAGAAGTAATGAAGAGAGAAAGAGAGATAGAGAGAGAGAGAGAGAGAAATTGGTTTATATACCAACCTTCTCATCTAAAACCAACCCAAACCAGGTTGAACCAAACCAAATTAAACCAAGTCAAGATTAAACCAAGGTAAGGCTAAGAAAGATAAGTTAAAACACGGGTCACCTGACAAATGTTAGAATTCCGTACACGTATACCGAAAATACGTATAACGGAAAACGGGAGTGACAGGCATTCCGTTGGTATACACTGGTATACTGGCGGTATGTCGGTCAAGAAAAAAATCTATAAGTTGATTTTTTTAAAACATTCTGAAAGCTAAGAAAATACGAAATACAGAACAAAAATGCGTATCCATATATAAATACCGATACCATGGAACGAGTCTCACATCTATTGTACTCAATTTTTTTCTTTCTTTTGGTCTCTAACCTAGGACCACTCTTATCACTTACTACTCCCCACCAATTGGATCATCCCTAGTAACGTGTGATGTATACGTTGCTATCTAACTTTTTACTTAAAAAAGAATAAAGAAAGAAAAGAAAAATAACTCAACTAAAAGAGTCCCTCACTATATCACTTTCGAACATAGACTTTGACATTCAAGTCCAAACATCAGCAAAATTTACATATCCTTTTGATGTAGGCCTCGAAACAGCTAAAAAAGTAAAAGAATCAATAACATAATACTTATAAAAGGAAACACTTTTTTTTTGTAATTTTGTAATTTCTAGGAAGCTACATGCATCTTTTCTTAAAATACATAAGAAACATACTCATTCATCTTATTCATATATCGTTATCATTATATTGTTGTGAGTTAAATATTCTAAAAAATAAACTTATAGGTTAGTGTTTTCCTTCTTCTTATTCATATGTATTTATTATTATATTGTTGAAGTTAAATATACTAAAAATAAACTTAAGGGTTAGTATTTTTTGAGATTATTATATTAATCATATAATTTTTTATTATATTAATCTAAGTTACACTTTTCTTTGAATTATGTTATTTTTTTCTATAAAAAATATATATTGGCATGAAACGTTGGAGAAAACCAAATAATAAAATAATTTCATGAATACAAGCACGAATTCATAAAGAATATGTGGTCTTTAAACATTTGTCTTGGTATATGCATCTTATATTTATAATAAATATTTTCTAATATTTTGTTTCACCTCTTATCATTGTAACATGGTTGGAATAACACATGGATGCTTAAAATACATGACTTCAAAGTCTGTATTGACAAATGGGATTGACCTCAACAAACTAATTATTCAGGTCTTCTACTTCTTAGAGCTCAACGTACCCTCTCTCAATTTTTTTGCAGAGAACAATGATATTGTTGAAATTCAACATATTAATGCCTAGAAGCACAAAGACATGATATATGGTTTATAGTTTTAATTTTTTTAAAATTTGGTATTGTTGTCGTTAGTTATATCCAACTATATATGATGTACCAACTAGAATATTCATCTCTCTTAAATATCACATAGTTATAATATGTAACCACTTATAATTTTATATATAAGGATAATGGTATACTCATTCTGGATTTAGCATGTGTTTGATTGAGATTTTTTTTTCATGGAAAAGATTTTCATCACAAAATTTCCATCAATGTGTAGTGTCTGATAGTGTCACGACGTCCTATTTCCAAAAGTATGGAACCGAGCCACTTGGAAATGGCCAGCTAGTACCACTCCGACGGTTGTCCTACCGTTGGGATTGTACTTAAGCTGTATGATACAACACCAACTAAAAACATATAACACAAGTAGTAAGCTAATCTCATCCACAAATATGAATAATGAAGCACATAGAGGAAAATGAGTCTGGTAATGTGTGGAAAGTAAATAAGTCTGAAAATGTAACATAATATAACTTTGAAATTGTCTCGCAGGAACAAACCCGCTAGTACAAGTATTGAATAGAAAGGAAATGTAGTAAGATAAATAGACCCGATAATCAGCTAGCTAGATAATGATATTAAAATCTGAGGTAGTGCTCTACCACTGATCAAGCTACACCTCTGGAAGAACCTCGTCCTCCATCACTAGTACTCCTCATGCGTACACCCTAGGCCCGTACTGTCATGCTCCGATTCCGAAAAATCGATAGTCATCCCCCGAGCGTAATGTCGTACGAACCTAAGTTGCAATCGCACAAGCCATAGTTATAAGGTAATATGAAACACAACATCTAAGATAGAGAGAGAGAGCGCAGACAAAATGAATAACACATTGAGACAGAGAATTACATTTTATTGACAATATACATCATTTATAGACTCTATTATAATTATGTCGCGTGGGCTTATAACATGGCTCGATTACAAAAGGAGTGCCGATGAGATAGCCGTTCCATACATACATCCCTCATTTACAACAAAAGTATTCTAGCTACCTGGATTCGAGGGAGGCTGAGACATGTTCCTTGGACTGTTGCAGAGAGTCTTCAAAAAGTGATGCGACGGGAGTCTTCGACGCGCGGTCGAAACTTCAAAAGCACGAACGTCACCTGGCTAGCTGGCGCGTTCTTCTTGATTCCTAGCATCTGCGAAGAGCGAGGGTCAGTACGATCACATGTACTGACGAGTAGCTAATTAAACCCAAGCTCTACATTTGGTTCAAGCAGTTTTATAAAACATGTTAGCTATTTGGTGATCTTTCTAACCATCCTGATCGATTTATATGTTAACATATTTTGAGGCAAGAATATGAAATTGTATACATTGAGCAGTTATCCAAGATCATCCCATGTCACGTGTATTAGTTCAAGCAGTAAAAGCGTGTAAAGGTTACCGGCAATGTCAAGCCATCACGGACTATAGCTGGGTAAGACGGTGACCCTTTTACGGCGGGTAGCGAGCCCTATACGAAAGTTCCCGAATCACCCATGTTGATTCATTGCTGGCGCTTGCTATAACTCGTTTCTCCCAAGTCGAATCGGTTTCTTGGCCTAGGCAATCGTTCGAGAAAACTACACCTTATGCACAAGTTATCCAATGATCGTTTTTGCAGCTCATGAAATAATTTTATCTTTTTTCTAGAACCTTATCTTTTCTCTTTTTGGTGTGAAACTTATATTTTCAGAGTAAATTACTCTAATTGATGCAGTTATTCTGAGTTGCCTCTAGCAAGTGTTTTGTGAAGAATCGTGCCTCAATTCATTGATTCTATACTGTGGCGACAAGCATTGTCTTTGTGTTTCATGATTGATTTTGAAACAGAGGATCGAGGTGAAGGAGGTCAGCCACTCACCTTAGTCTTTGCTTCAGGCGAGGAAGTGGTTAGCTGTGCTTAGACGTTGCCTACGCGATCACCTGCAATTGCATAAGCAACTGATTAGAACACTGTGCTATTCAAGGAGTTCAATACGAATACAAAGTTCGAAAATGCAAGCCATGAAAACCATCGAAAATAATCACGAAAATGCATTCACGAAAACCAAAGCCAAAACCAAAGCCAAACCCAAAGTGTGGCATGAAAAGTATAGCAACGAGAGGTCTCTTCCGACTCAGCCGCAGAGCCAATCCTTAAGGCGCAACCCGCTGAATATGGAACTTGATTCCGAAGAAGCCTTTCCATAACGAGAAAAGAATCTTAATTTAATCGTTCCCGTTCGACTGATTCAACCAATCTCGATCTATCGCTCTCGACTGAATTGGTAGTGACAGTGTTCCATTCTCGTGTACCCCATGGACGAAATGAGGCACGATGTAGGGACGGGGCACTACACCATAACCAATAATAAGTTTTATTTTTGAAACTTAAGAATAGAACCTACCTCTACGAGAACAATGAAGGAAATTTTTCTTTCATCTTCGATTCAAGTTCCCAGGTCGACTCCTCGATCGAATGATTGCTCCAGAGTATGCGGATGAGGGGGATCGCTCGATTTTGAAGCAACTTATCCTTGCGCTCCAAGATTTGGACTGGCACTTCAACATATAATAAGTCGGCCATCGGCTCCAGTTGACCAAAATCTACCACGTGGCTTAGATCGTGCACGTACTTTCGCAACTGAGAGACGTGGAAGACATCGTACACATCTGCTAGCGCTGGTGGTAGGGCAATTTGATAGGCCACTGGGGTGACTCGCTTGAGTATTTTTAACGGCCCAACAAATCTCAGACTTAGCTTTCCTTTTGCACCAAATCGGGTAACTCCTCTTATGGGCGATACTTTAAGAAATACGTGATTGCCTTCTAGAAACTTGAGGGGTCGACGATGGACATCCGCGTAACTTTTCTGCCGACTCTGTGCACTCTTTAATCTTTTTTGAATGAGCCAAACTTTTTGCACACTCTGTTCCACCAGCTCCGAGCTAAGAATTTGCCACTCCCCGACTTTGTTCCAGCAAATGGGTGACCTACACTTCCGTCTGTACAAAGCTTCGTACGACGCCATCTGGATGCCGGATTGACAACTATTATTATATACAAATTCAGCCAGAGGTAGATGAATATCCCAACTCAACTTTAAGTCAATTGCTTAGAGCCTTAACATGTCTTCGAATTTATATGTTCCGTTTGGCCGTTGGTCTAGGGATGGTAAGCTGAATTAAACTGCAACTTGGTACATAGAGCCGACTGAAGGCTACTCCAGAAGCACGATAGAAATCGTCCATCCCAATCAGAGACAATGGATACAGGGACTCCGTGAAGCCATACAATCTCGTCAAGATAAATCTGAGCCATACGATCAACGCTCCAAGTAACTTTAATGGCAATGAAGTGCGCTGACTTAGTCGATCAACGATGACCCAGATGGCATCATTTCTCGTGACGTCTTTGGCAGACCAACAATAAAATCCATGCATACGTGTTGCCACTTTCATTCCAAAATCGCCAGATTCTGCATCTCCTTGCCCGGTCTCTGATGCTCAGCTTTCACCTACTGACAGGTTATGCATTGCGACATGAAGTGTGCCACATCTCTTTTCATTCCGTACCACTAGAAGGTCGTACGGAGGTCTTTGTACATCTTCGTACTGCCTAGATGCAAGGTGTATTTCATATAGTGCATCTCCGTCAATATCTCCTTTTTAAGTTCTGAATCATCCAGAACGCATAGCCTATCCTTCAATCTAAGCACGTCGGTTTCATCTTTCACAAAGTCGGTCGTCCTATCCATTAAGATTAGCTTTTGTATCTTTTTCAGGTACAGATTGTCCTTCTGAACGGTCTTGATCTTTTCTCGCAAGCTCAGTTATAGCTGCAACTGCACCGGCTGCACATCCCTGAATCGAATCCGGAGGTCGATGCCCATCTTTTCTTGGTTACGTAGCAATATGCGGTCGATGGATAGCGAGGCAATATACTTCCAACTCGGAGAATCTGCCATAAAATTTTTCTTGTCCGATGTATAGTCAATAGTCAAATCGTAATCTTTGATCAGTTCAAGCGAACGCCTTTGCCGCAAGTTCAGCTCCTTCTGCGTAAATAAATACTTGAGGCTCTTGTGATCCGTATAGATCACGCACGCCATGCTATAAAGATAGTGACATCATAATTTTAATACAAACACAATCGTCGCTAACTCCAGGTCATGGCTGGGATAGTTCTTCTCGTACGGCTTTAACTGTCGAAAAGCGAAAGATACCACCTTGTTCCGCTGTATTAGCATACACCCTAAACCCTGGTCAGACGCATCGCTGAAGATCTGGAATCCCTCAGTCCCTTTTAGAAGTGCGAGAATCAGGGCCGAGACAAGCCGTTGTTTTAACTCCTGGATGGAAGCTTTACAGTCCTCTGACCATTCAAAAGCGACTCCTTTCTGGGTGAGGCGAGTCAGAGGCGATACGATCTTCGCAAAATCTTTCATGAAGCGTGTTCGAATCCCGCCAACTGACACTGGCCGTTTCTATTCGATAATGTCTTCAACTTTATTTGGGTCGACTACAATGCCTTCGGATGAAATAATGTGTCCAAGGAATGCGACGCTGCTCAACCAAAATTTATACTTGCTCTGTTTCATATACAACTAATTTTTTTGAAGGGTCTGAAGCACGGTCCGCAGATGCTCAGTGTGTTGCCGCTTGTCCTTCGAGTAGACGAGTATATCATCGATGACGACTACTACAAACTTATCGAGGAAGGGTCGAAACACTCGATTCATTAAATCCATAAAAGCAACTGGGGTGTTCGTTAGGCCGAACAACATTACCAGGAATTCATAATGGCCGTATCGAGTATGGAAGGCTGACTTCGACACATCGTTCGGCTTAATATTGAGTTGATGGTAACCCTAGCGAAGCTCAATTTTAGAAAATGTCAAAGTGTCTTGCAACTGATTGAATAGGTCGTCTATGCAGGGCAATGGATATTTGTTCCGAATGGTGGCTTTGTTCAGCTCTCGGTAATCAATACAAAGATGCATTGAGCCATCCTTCCTTGACAAACAACACAGGGGCTCCCCATAGCAAGACGTTAGGCCGTATGTATCCCTTGTCGAGCAGCTCTTGTAACTGTACTTTGAGTTCTTTATGTTTTGTGGGGACATTCTGTACAGAGCTTTATAGATCAGTCGAGTATCGAAGAATGTGTCATTGATGAACTCAATCTCTCGATCAGGTGGCATGCCGGGCAGCTCATCCGAAAATATGTCTGAGAATTCTGCCACAACGTTGATCTGACCCGCGTTTGCACCATCCTATCTCATGTCTCGAACGGACGCCAAATAGCCTTCACATCCAGAATACAGCATCCTTCGAACTGATATTGTCGAGATCAGCATGCAGGTCAGCGACGCCTCACTACACGAATAACAG
Organism: Iris pallida; assembly: GCA_029216955.1. Lineage (NCBI taxonomy): Eukaryota > Viridiplantae > Streptophyta > Magnoliopsida > Asparagales > Iridaceae > Iris > Iris pallida. The sequence goes on from JANAVB010003200.1 coordinate 23,718,512, forward strand.
AATTCAGGCACTCCAGGTATACGAAAGGGGACCGTCTTTCTGGCACAGTCGATGGTGGCATTGCACGGGCCAAGCTAATCCATTCCTATAATTATGTCATAGTGTCACACCCCGGTCTCGTAGGACCGATCGTCCTCGCTAAGGCATGATGCCGCACGAGCCTAGATTGCCCTCATGTAAGGCAATTTCATAACGGCCGATTATAATATATTACGACGGGATCGTCGTACAGAAGTTCCAAGTAGAAATAGAATATACGTGGCAACATAAGCAATGAAACAAAATCAGAGTCTTTATTGATACTTGAAATAAGATTACAAAGGCGCGTAGCCCAGATTACAATCACTCAAGCTCACTTTTCTCTCATTTTACAAGTCACTCAGCTCTCTCTCTCATCTCTTAATACAATTGACGAGCTAGCAGATGCTTCAGATAGGCGATGTCCATACATTATGTCCCGTATAAGTTCCGATTCCAAGCGGCCGCATGCCTCAAAATGACAAGGAACTCCACGCCTCGACGCATCCCAGCGAGCTCCGCGCCAACGAGCTTCTACCTGTGCCTGAACATAAAAATTGTGTGGGTGTCAGTACTCAACTGTACTAGTGGAGTGAGCTCCTCGCCCACCCATACAAAACCAACATGTTTATTTACTTTGTGCAACATAAACACTTTATAATTGTCTTTCTATTTTTGCCTTAGGACCAATTTTAGGACATAGACGTTGGCCTATTTGTGCCCCTAGACCATCATCGTACTATCGCACTGATAACTTACTAATCCTTGCCTCTAGACCATTCCCATGCTTGCAACATCAATGTGCCGACTCGTGCTTGCCTTATGGCCCATACTTTGGGACGCAACAACATGATTCGTGTCATCGACTTGCTTCGTGCTTCAACATCGAGGCCATGTCTCACAACTTAGCATGATTTAACCAAACTTGCCTTACGGTCCTTCTTAACTTAACTCAAAATGACTCAAGTCTGACTTATGCAACTCTATGCCAACGACTTAATACACGACACCATATTTTATGCCGAAGCACACATCTTTTCTATAGCCAAATCTTAGGCTTCTTTAGACATGCATTGCAACTGTGCATACCATCTTTATCCCATTTGTGCCGTACTTGCACTTTCTTTTATTTGACCGACACCATGCATACGGATTGCAGCTTAGCACACCAACTTATCTATATGAAAGATTACGGCCTCCCAGTCCTACTTAGACATGAAGTCTGGCGTAGAAAAGACGTCTGACGCGGGTAGCGAGCCCCGTCGAAGGCCTTGAATTGTCTGAGCGGTACAATCTATTTTAACTACCTTGCTCTCCTCCTCGGCTGATGCTGTCACGACCCGATCCCAAATTGTTGGGTCGAATCGAAACATGCCCAGCCTACACTATTGTGAGACGACGGCAGTAAGATGTTTCTATGCAGGTAATCTCAACAACATCTATATATTTGTCACAACATGAATTTATGAATATTTAAAAAATTTATTCAACAAAGAGAAAATACAACTGGAAAGAAAAATACTGAAATAAATACTGAAACCAAAAGTCTACAATCTCCAACATGATGAAACTAGAAAATAAGGAAATAGCAACTAGCTAAACGGCCGGCTCTTCGGCCTCAGGATCCGCGTCCTCCAAGGGAGACTCTGGTAACACCGCAGGGTATAGCACCGGATCATAATAGCTATTGTACAATAGCTCAGCGTCATCAATATCACCTATTGGGGGGATCCAGTCATGAAAGGAGCAAGGACGAGTACATAATCCGATATTCTAAATAATAATGGAAAGATGCAATTTTAAACATTTGAAATACTTTGAACAATATTTTCCAGCAATTTTCAGCAATTCAGTATTTGAAACAATGTGATTTGAATATGTAACGTCTATGACCGGCTTGGGTTGTACAATAGCATCCTAGCGATGCGATACGGCTTATCCCCGTGTGTAAGAGGGGTAAGCTCGCACAATAAAAATATGCAATATGAGGGATATTGGTCATAAACGCTACACTATTCTCCAAATATCCCCACAATCAATATCAATCAATATTTGAACCTTAGGAGAGGGTTCCGTATAACAATGTGGTTTAAGCATGCAACATGACAATTACTAAATAAAATACAAGAAAACATAATCGTAACTTGCCTTTGTTAATGACTGGAACAGGATATCGGTACCGGGGAGGAAGTCAAATACGTCCTCAAAATCCTACAGTTGAGAACCCTGACTTAGAACCATAGAGGAAACCATATCTAGGTGTGCTAGTTGCAATTTCTAAAAACAGACCCTAGCCAGATTTTAAGTTATTTAATTAATCTACCAAAATCCGTCTAACGTCGTAAACTATATTTGTTATCAATTAACAGGATAAACCGATTACTGATTTATTGGAGAAAATGGCAAATTATAATTTAATTGGCAAAACTTGTATTTTTAATAATATATATAAAACTAACTTTCTTTAAATGATAAAAGCATAGACTTGTTAACTTACTAGTAATTTATCCATTTTAATTAAATGTGAGAAATCCTTATTAATTTTATACAAATTAATTAATAACCAATTTTTATTATGCGCCTAGCTACGCCAACAACAAAATCCAAAAAATAAAGTAGAAAGTCTACACTACACAATTACAGGGCCACAAAAAATAAAGAAAAAACTGGGCTTATGCCCTTACAACAAATTAATTAAATTAATTAGCCGAGGTGAGCTCTGAGTGCCGTGAAGCGGTCCAAACAGAAGGTCGAGGCCCTGCACCCAAAATACTAGAGGCCAATAACTAGTTCTAAAATAACATATAATTAAATATAATTTATAGAAAAATGGACGTCTCAGACTGGGTCATGCAATCTCATGTTGCTGGCTAACGCCTCAACGTACAGGAAATCCTGTAGCGTTTGCGTGTCGCCGAGGCTCATCCGACCGATACGGTCGTCGCCTACAGGGGATACAGAAACTAACCAACCAACACTTTAACCAAACCAAAACCAATGAAACCATTTGCAAGGACCAGGGTTTTAGAAATAGGTTTTGATATACAAAAAATTACTGAACTTATAAAATATCATTTTTAAATGCTTTTTCGAAAATTTGGGCAGCACCTCCTCTGTAACTAGGACGACCTAGCCACATAGGCAGTACAAAACCAATACCAACAACAATCCAAAATACTAAACAACACTCAAAACCACACCGCCCAAATACCAATCTCCAAAGCCACCAAGGCAAGTCATAGCCTAAGATACAAACACACAGCACATAAATCCCAAGCAATAACCAACCCAAGGGAATAAACCATAACACGCAAAATAATACCCAGACCCAAAAAGAAATAATCCACAGCACACAATACCAAAGAGAAATTATGCCGCGACGTAACCAACGAAACCGCGTATCCCCTAACGCAACAATATAAAATGCCGATCCCCGTAACGGGGTCGGGACTGCGTCATCACCGACTAACTACGGGAGGGACACAGGGACACGGGATTATACCTCAGTTGCTGTCACGACCCAATCCCAATTACTTGGGTCGAATCGGATCATGCCCAGCCTGCACCGTTGATGAGACGGCGGCAGTAAGCTGTATCTTCCATATGCAGGTAATCAATAACTCAATCTAATTTGCCATAATCTTTATTATTCGATAAATTAAAACTTGTTCAGTACAAAGTACAATCATAAAACCACCAACTGAAATAATCCTTATTTTTAGACAAAACTATCAAACTGGAAAATAGCATCTAAAGAGAAGCAACATCATCATCAAGTACGTCATCCTCAGGAAGCACAGCAGGGTATAGCTCAGGGTCATAGTAGCTACTAATCAGTAGCTCTGCATCCTCAATAGGACCTAAAAATATAGTCTCCAGTCAGGAGGGAGCAAAGTACAATTCATGATATTTTAACAATTGAAATAATAATGGAATTAATGCACTTTTAAACAATTTGAAGTAAATAGTTTTCCAGCAGTTAAAAAAACAGTGTGATGTGAATAGGCAATGAAATATGACCGGATTGGGTTGTACAGTTGTATCCTATTGATACGATATGGCTTATCCCCGTGTGTATGAGGGGTAAGCTAACACAGTCATTATACTATTTTGGATGTGGTCATACTCATTACACTACTCCCCCAGTACCCAATAGTCAATGCTCTCATAGAGAGTTCCGTGTTGCCTCGTGGTTTAAATTTGCAGTAAAACTATTACTAAATAATTGTAAAATACCACAAACTGTACTTGCCTCAAATTGATTGGACTGGACGGGTCGATACGTCGGGATGGGAAATCAGGTTCTTCCTTGAAATTCTACATTCGGGAAACTTGTCTCAGAAAACCAAAGTCGCCAATGATACTATACTAGTTGCAATCTCTAGTTGTGTCCTAGTCAATTTTAGTCTTTATTTAGCTAACACAACCAAAACGCGATTATTAGTGCGTTGCAATTAAGAAACATCAGTTTATATTTAATTTCGAGAAAATTGTATTTATCGGTTTATTTGGAAAAAACTCGATATTTTATAATTATATAAATATAAAACTAAGATTTTCCTTTTTAATGAGAAATACATGAATTTCTATTTAAAAATATAACTTAATTGCTAAGTGATAAAACATTTATTATTTTTTTTCTTTTTTAAAATAAAATAAATAATTATTATTTTATACTACATTCTCATAACCAAAGATCATCCAGAAAATAAAAGAAAATAAAATAAAACCTAAGCTATTACACTTTCTTACAGGAATAAACAATTGGGCTTATGCCCTTTTACAGACCTTTATAAATTAAAATAAGAAGAAAACAATTATTAGTCTCTAACAATCCTACAATACTAATAATAAATTAAATAATAGGTCTCAGATTTTGGTCCAATCGTCATATAGGCTAATGCCTCAACGTCCCGGCGGAACCGGTTTCGTTTGCACTTAGCCAGGGCCCATTGACCAATTACGGTCGTCGCCCAAAATTTCAAAAATACAATCTTTCCCGAAAACTATTTTTTTTAAAATAATAATTAAATTTCATAGAAAATTCGGCTGCACTTCCTCTATTTTCGGTCAACCCAAAAACTGGGAAAGTGCGCCATGATTTCCTGCAAATAATCCCAAACCAGGGGAACCCAAATTTATATATATAAACACATCCATAAATCATTTCCGATATTTATTCGGAGAACCCGAACCAATTCAGAACTCCCGAAAACCATTCCAAAACATTTTCGATAAAATTCAAAAATTTCAAAATAATTCCAACCGTTGGAAACTTTTCTAAAAGTTTCCAGGAAAATCCCTAAACATCATAATACTAAAAACCGCAGAGCAACAAAGGTTCCGAAAATTTTCGGAGCCAAACACGTAATCGAAAAACCAAATTTTCGAAGAAATTTGTGGACCAATTCATCATCGACGCCTACGAGGGACGAACTACTATGATTAACCAGAATTTACCCAATTGACGGAATCCGAAGAGTTGCCTCGGACTCGGAACACGTGAATCCGCGGAAATGGAACCGAACTCGGGATCGGTCAACGCCGAAGGCACACACGGGACTGGCCACTCAGGACAGTGCTGCACACGGATCGGGGCTGCCGGGGACGGCGAAAACGACGGCGGGCGGGTTCGGCCGGGGCGCCGGAGTGCTCGGCCGGGGACAGCAGCGGTCGACTGCAGAAAAGGGCGCCGGGCTAGGGGGCTCGGCCAGGGGTTGCTTGGCCCAGTGGGGGTCGGCCGGAAAAGTTTGGAAAAACTAGGTTAGAGAAGAAGAATGGGGAAGAAGAATAATACTTGGTTGATGTGGAGAATGATGGATGAAGTAGGGCTTATATAGGAGATTGGGGAGGGGAGTTACCATAGGAAGGAAAACCAATAGCCATGGCCTTGATGGCCGGCGGCTAAGGGAGCCGAGGGGTCGAACGGTTGAAGAAGAAGAAAAGGAAAGGCCTTCAGTTTCCTCTTTCCTCATTCCACAGCCACAAGGAATAAATGTTCATTCATGCAAGTTAAAGCCAGTGAGCTAAATGCAATATCCACATTCATTTGTGAATGAAACTCCACAAATGGGCCTTGGGTTTATACATTAGGGTTTTGGGCTTTAAAAGAATAATAGATTGTGGGCTAAAAATGGGTTTGTAATACATGGGCTATAGGCTCAAAATTTGGGCTACCAAAATATAAATAATATAATTTCTTTTTAGAAAAATTTAAAAATGTTTTATGTCTCAAATCCGTTTCGGGTCTGGGCTGACAACCAAAAATCCAAGTTATTTAACAAAAGAATTTTTTTCTATTTAACTAATATAATAATTTGAATAAAGTAAATAACAAACACAATAAAAAAAACTAACTGGAAAATTGCGAGTTTCACAGTTGCTCGGCTAGAGCTCTCAGATGTAAAATAGAAATAGAAAAATATCCACGCGGATCGGTTCGGGACAGCACTGGAAGTTCGGACAGCGGCTTGGGCCGCGGGTCTGGCCCGAAGGTCGGACGCCAGTAGGGCATCGCGGAGGCGGTCTGCCGCGGAGGGGACAGCGGGGTTCGACGCGGGGGTCGGCCGGAGGAGATCGACCGGGCGAGCGGCCACGGGGAGGCGCTGGAAAGCATCCAGACAGCGGAACAGGATCCACGAGGGCAACGAACAGCAGTACGGGAAAGTCGTGGGTCAGGGGGTCGCCGGTCAGGGATCAGACCGGTCGCGAAGGGGCGACGGATAGTGGGTCCGGTGCGGGGCTTGGGTCTGAGCGGGGACAGCAGCCTCGGTGACGGCCGACGGGCACGGCGGAGGGGCACCGCAGGACAGTGGCCTCGGCGGGGCAGTCGTGCGGGAACGACGGCGGCCGCGGGGTAGATGGGCGGCGGGTCGTACGGGTCTCCAGTCGGCAGATCGACCGGCTAGGGCGGAGCTCACGGCCGAGGTCTGCTCGGATAGGGCTCCGGTCGGAGGCTCGGGGCGGAGATCGGCCGTTAGGGCACGGGTCGGGGGCAGCACACAGGAAGGGGCGGCCGCAGATGGAACACAGAGGACTGGTTGCAAGGTGCTGCCGGGGGCGGTATGGGGGTGCGGAAAGGTCGACGTCGGCTCAACTAGCTAATCTCCCGATCACTCCTGAGTATCGGGGCCAAAGGAAGCTAAGCCATCTCATGGTCCATAGTAAGTAGGGCAAGTGTCCTCGGGGCAAGCATCTGAAATATTTTCAACAGGTCCAGTCAGGACAGGAACGAGTACAACTCATCAAGAAAACCCACGTAAATGACAGAGAACTATAAAACAGTTATAGACAGTTTTATTGATGAATATGATAGTTTATATTCAGGTGATGGTATAGAAAAACAGATAACATACAAGGAAAGTAAAGTAACTAAAACAAGAGTAGAATCATGGCAATAAAGACTATAAAATAGAAACTAGCTGAACTAGAGTAGCATGATAAGTCCAGACAGTAAATGTAAACAAGTGTAAATCCTATGTAAATCCAGTATGGGACGAATCTAATACAAGATGAATCCAGTAAAAGATGATTCTAGTTGGTGATCAAGAATCCAGGTGTGTCACGCCCCAGAACCAGAATACTGGAGAACGGAGGAATGACTCAGCCAGCTACGTATTACGGGTAGATGAATACCGTATAATACGATCAATGATGTCTAAAAGATGAGAGGGTGCATACTACATGAAAGTCTCACTATGGTCACTTCACATCTATTGTCTCAATCATTCAAACAAGAAACAGTAATAGAGAACATATAAGATAAAGCAGTAAGGCATCCCAAACGCTCAGTCAAAATGTTCTTAATATCTGGCTTTACAAAACATAGCCAGATGATGTAGCAAAGTATGTGCACAACTATTTATCAGCTGCAGCCTGACTTAGTTACAATTGTGTAAAAGTAAATACATGACAATCCGACTAACATGTCGGTGCCAAACGGTAAAGTATAAAGTAAGTAACAAAACGAGCGAGGAAGTAAGGAACCCACTCGAGTCTTCCTGCGATCAATTCCTCTAGTATTGACCATCTTGGAGGTGGAAGTAAGCTGAATCCTAGGAGACCGGCTCTAAATCTGGCCATGCAAAACCAGAGAGGTTAGACCTCTAATAGCAAGTACCACAAGGAAGCACGGCATGAGAATTAAAACCAGTGATAAGAGTTAAGGATATAATACATAGGTCTCTGCTTGCTACTGGGATTCACACAACATTACGACACTTCAAACCAACTTCCCAACCAAACAAGGACAGAAGTTGACTCGTCGTGCCCTGATATTCTGATCATCTCAGTTAGTAAATAGAGTAGGTACAGTACACAAACAAATCAATTTAAACGGCCATGCAACTACTACGACTTGCTATTGTGATTTCCAAGTTACCTTGGAATTATGCAATAAGGATTCCCCAGTTCTTACTATGTGCAAACAAGGCTAGTTTACCCAATCAAACAATTGTGCCAATCATGAATTAGACGATTCCCAGTGGGACGCCCGTCATCAATATACAATATACAATAAATAATATAAGCAGATACCGCTCCCTGCCCGTGTGGCAGATTTGCAGTATCTGTGGGAACCAGCCGGCCTGTCAGGCACTTAATAGTCCCAAGAAGGACTGCCATGTAAAAACTCGGGAATCCATTCTCTCCAAAACTCATGAAGAAGATTTTCAAAGTTGAACATCCCTGATACTCCAAATATCAATAGCACGGGAAAGTACACTTAGGAAAAATAACAGAATAAATTATTTATCAAAACCAATCAATCAGAAATAAAATAAAAAATCAGCCCGAAATTCAGGGTGCTCACATCCTACCCACCTTATAAAAATTTCGTCCTCGAAATTAAAATGTCCCTACTCCCTCTAGGTCAAACTCCCACAATCAAAGTCCCAGAACTTAAACAAATCATACCATCAAAAAGACAACGTCCAGGGTCATGGCATACGGTGGTAGTGAAAGTCTCATCTAGGTATACTAGTCATATTAACTGATTCGGTCATAGGGTATCAAATACACAAGCAGTCTAGGGTGCTAAACGAAAAAAGTTACAGAAATAACAAATCATCAAAACTGTAAGGCAGTCTACCATCTATATAAAAACTTGTATCATCAAAATAAAATAAAAATAAAACAAGGGTAACTACCAATTATCTGAAAGGGGTACTAATCAAAGAAAAATTAAATCACAAGTTTAAGAATGAAGGTCAATTTCATGGAAATCCAATCAAAATATATATTAAGAACATTTAGTCTCGATACGATCTAAGTTGATCAATTCTGGAAAATCAAGATTTAGGCAATATAGAGGACAGTTCATCAAGCCTGGGCACGAGCTTACAAGGATGGAGATTCAGGCCATAATCAAATTTTAATTCAATTGAGTACAACCCTCGATGTTAATATGATAAGAGAAGATGATCAAATCCGATTGGTCGTGATTAAGGGAGCTAAGATTCAATGATATTGAAAACACTTTAGGGAAAAACAAGGAAAGATTTCATAAGGAGTCAAGTTAATCATCTCTCTCTAATACCATCAAGTCTGTCATTTGCTAAATCATATTTTTTTCTTTCACAAGTCCCAATATGAAATCAACCTTTATATAACTATCATCGAAACTAGGTCAAGTCCTAGCCCAACAAGTCTAATAAGTCTCACTAGGCCTAACCAAGCCTAGTCTAGCAATCACACACCAATCACAAGTCATACTAGACTACCAACACACAATCATTGGTGTATTCATACCATACACATAGGCCTTATGCCCTATAGTCCACATCACACATATTTTATATATTATATATATCTATCTATATACACATACATGTATATCAATATGAAATCTCTATTTATCACATTAACACATTTAGCCATATGTAATATATATATATATATATATATATATATATATATATATATATATATATATAGATATATATATATAGAGAGAGAGAGAGAAAAGAGCATGTGTCACGACCCGCGCCCTATAGTTAGGGCACGAGAACGTAACAACGCCCAGCCTACGCCGCAGTGTCGGCAGTAGAACGCTGTCCTAGGTCTCAATGCATCTAACAGTATAAGACTAAATAGTTTATACTCTCCGAATGGGGGTGACATAGCAGATACAAACTCAATCACATCTAAGGTAGAGCATGATAAGGATAGATAAAACATGAAATCCAAAAGAGATATAGGAGATAGAAGTCTAAGTGTCTAAGATACATAATCCCAGAAATACATCTCAAAACTTAAATACAGATACAGTAATCCACAAAGTAAATACAACTCCAGACAAAATGAAATAACTACCTAAACAACCTCTAATGTGTCTCCTCTAGGCTAGCAGGCACCTCCAGGCTATCTGTAAAATTTATCAACAGGTCCAGTCAGGACTGGAGCGAGTACAAAACATCTCACGCAGTTCATATCGAGTTAGGAAATATAAAGCATGCAATAGAGTAAAGTACATGAAACGCTGAAAGAAGAATGTATATAAAAAATAGTAGAGATTTGATAACAGGAAATATCTATATATGATAAGTAAGACTGTAAGGAACATGTGATTTTAGAGTACAATCTGGTTATGTAAACAGGCTAGAAAAATGAAATGGTAACTCCATTGTATGTGGGTGTACAATAGACATATACAATAGTTATACAATGTTGTACAATAGGATTTGAGTACATAACCAATTCTACTTCCCTCCCCAATCAATACACAAGGATCTACTCCAGTTACGTTATCTTATACAATAGTGTACAATGTTATACAATGGATGTACAATGTTATACAATAGTGTATAATGGTCTATCCCTGGGGCTCAAGTGATAATGAGAGTACAATATGCACAATGAGTATACAAGGATATGGGTATTCAATAAATACAATATGGAAGTGAAACGCACAACACAATATGTATTTAGTGAATACAAGGAGATAACATCTCAAAAGAAGATCCATATAGTACCAATCCGTGATAACAGTCGTGTCAGTATCAAGTACAGTAATCTAGAGCAAGAATGTAAATCCATACAAGTATGAAACGGTCAGAGAATGTACTCGCCTCGATAACCTGAACAGCTGATAAGTATAGGGGTCCCACTGAAGCCACAGAGTCCTATTTAAAGCAACACATGTTACAAGGTGTTCAAGTTGAAAATAAATGAATCTCTATAATCAATCTACATTATTCTAGGTTCTTCTAAGTCAAAATAACTCTAGGTCGACTCCGGTCAATAATCTAGTCAAACTAGGTCAAGTGTTGACTTACAGTTGACTTTGGGTCAACTGATCAACTCTGGTCAAACAGGGTCAATTCTAGTCTAATATAAAGTGTACTTCGTTATTCGTACGTCGAAACTTACGACACGCAAATCGAGATAATGAGATTACCGGTAAGGTTGATAATCTTATTATAGTGATCCACGTGTCCAACTTGTCAATTTCAGCGATGTGAGATCACTGGAATTAGCTGATCTCAGTTTCGTTGTACTAATCCCGAAATACGAACATTATATGAATTAATTATTAATTAATTATAAAAAGGTTAAACTCAGAGAAATTATCAACAAAAATTGTCGGACGATGAAATAAATATCGCCAACGTGTCCAGAATGGTCAAATTAGCTAGGATGGCCTACCCAACGGTCCAATTTGGACACAAGGGCAAAAAGGTAATTTCGGGTCAAAACGGTGTCCGTGTCGGAGCCGTTTTGCACCGAAAAACGTACAAGAAATCAAGTCTACAAAATACAACAAATTATATGTCCACGAACCCAGAATGTCGATACGAACCCAACGGTATCTCCAGAATTGGATTCCGTTGACCCGATCTCCATTTGGCCCGTTGACCAGAACTTGGAATTCCGGTTTGCACGAAAATAAGTGCCGGAGCCAAAGTTCTTAAAACTTAGCAAACTACCTATCAACGAGTCCAGAATGTTGATACGAACTCAACGGTATCTCCAGAATTGGATTCCGATGAGCCGATCTCAAAATGACCCGTTGACCCGGATATTGGTATCCGACTTGCACCGAAATGCGTGCCAGACCCAATGTCCACCAAAACCTAGCAAATTATATGTCAACGAGTCCAGAATGACGATACGAACTCAACGGTATATCCGGAATTGGATTCCGATGAGCCAGCGTCAAAAAGTCCCGTTGACCCAGAAAGTGGGACCCACTTTGCACTGAAAAACATGCCCGGGCTCACGTTCTCCAAATCTAACAAATTTTATATGAAAATATGCCAGAACGACGCCACAAGTCTAATGGTGGTGTCAGAAATGAAATCTGGAGTCCCGTGTTCAAAAATGGAATTTTACAAGTTGGAAATTACGAATTCGGACGACCAACTTTGGCGTCGAATTCAACCAATCAAACAAGCTCACAATGAAACGAAACTGGAGGGGTAGCAAGAGGGTTATACCAGCTTCGCACCGGAACTGGTAGCACGCCAAACAGAGCTGCGGTGGAGGAGATACAAGCTGACGAAGTTGGCCCCGCGAAACTGTCCAAATTTAATACAATTTAAACGGTCAACTTGGTGGCCGGTTTTGATGTATCAAACGATAAAATTAACGGACAAAAATTGACAGGGATGAAGGTGGATATACCGAGATTAGGACGGAGTGAAGAAATTGCCGATCCAACGGTCGGATTTCTCGAAAATCGTGCACGAAGTTGCTGCGACGGGGCGACATTTCAACTTCGTTTCCGAGCTCGTCACGACGGGAACCCGTGCCAAACGCACGGATCGCCTCCGATACGCGTCGAAGAGAGGAGCAACGGCCACGGGGCCTGCCCCGGGGGTACGCCCGGCCAATGGGGGTCGGCCACGGCGGCCTCGTCGCCGGCGGCGGCGGGGCAGCGCTGCCAGGGCGCGCGCGCGGCCTGGCTTGCCGCCGCTGCTGCTGCTGGAGCTCTTGGCTGCTGTCGCAGCTGCTGTCCTCGCACGCGCGGGGCTGCGCACGGAGGTGCGGCGAGGGGTGACGTTCACGCGGCCAGTGGCGGCGAGCACGTCGAGCGTGGTTGGCCGGAGTCGTTTTGATGAACGGATGATGGTGGTAGCTTGGAATGAATGTGGAAGGAGATGGAGAAGGAGAGGTTGACGGTGGGGTGGTCGATGGTAGAGGCCGACGGCCGGGCTGGCCAGGGTGGCCAGAGGGGTGGTCGGCCACAGGGAGGAGGTCGGGTGAGGGAGAAAGCTGCTGTTGTCTTGTTAGGGAAAAATATAGTGAGAAATAGAGAGAGATGAGTTGATAATATTAAATAAGGGAGAGAGAGAAAAAGATGTTGTATAATAAAGGGAGGAGAGAGAATTCCTTACCTAAAATTTAGGGCCGGCTAGTATAGGAGGAATTTGATGTTGGCTGCTAGGGGGAATCAATGGTTGGGATTAAATGGGAAGAATCAAATGGCTAGAAATTAATTAGAGGAAAATTGGTTATTCCTATAGAGTTTTAATTCAACGGAAAATCCCAATAAATATAGAAAAAGAATAGGTAGAAGAGCACTGATATTTTTGGGCAAGAATTATGAGGGTGTCATGATGGAGAATAACACGGAGCTGGGCTGGACTCGGTGGAGCCGGATTGGGTCAAAACCGGACATTGTGCAAAAATCGAATTAAAATTAGACGTTGATGATCATGGGTAAATAAGTAGCACATAGGAATTCCAATAAATGGGACACAAGTGGCGGACGGGTAGTAAGCTCAATGTGGGCCATGTCCATAGTTGGGGCTGACAGATTTTGGTCGACAGGAGACCCACAAATCAAGTTGGAAGATGAATGTGACGCCGTGGAGTGAAATAAAATCGGGTCACGCGTCGGAAAAGTTGTGTGAAGCAGATGGAGCACAAAATGACGTGTCTGAGTGGGAAACGAAGGTCATGGGTGACGAATGTCTCGAGTAGATCATCAATGAGGAGTTGGTTTCAAGAAAATAACTGGTCTTGCGCTCCCAATTAAAAAGTCACGGTAACGTGTTGAAAATGATCAAGGAAAAGAGTGGGAAAATAAATAATAATCAAATGGTCTAAATCGACCCGAAGTTCAGCGAAACAAAAAGAGCACAAGGGAACAAGTTTGGATGGGACACCATATACCGTCATGAAGGTAATCCTGTCCACTCCAAAACTCATGAAGAAGATTTCCAAAGTTGAACATCCCTGATACTCCAAATATCAATGGCACGGAAAAGTACACTTAGGAAAAATAACAGAATAAATTATTTATCAAAACCAATCAATCAGAAATAAAATAAAAAAAAATCAGCCCAAAATTCAGGGTGCTCACAGCATGTGTATGTGTTCATGGGTGTGTGTGTCATGAAAGTGCACAAGAGCATGTGGGTGTGATGATTTTCAGAAATGTGTGTGTGTGTGTTGAGAAAAACAGTGTAGTGTGAAGGGTGACTGTTTGTGGGTGTGTGTTAGGCTTGAACCTGTGTTCAAGTGTCAAATACAAAACAGTGTAGCAGTGTCTATGGGAATCAGTCCTAGGCAATAGGAATAGAAATCAGTAACCAATGTACCTATGAGAACAGTGAGCTAACAAGTGTCCAGTAGAACACAAGGAAACATTTGTGTGTATGGCAATGGGATAACCTATGTATAGTGATCCTGAATACAGGAACAGTGAGCAAAATAGAAGAAAAATCAGTGAACTACCATAGGAATTCAATGAATGGAAAAACAGGAATTTAATGTGCATTAGAAAACAGTGATATAGGAATCAACCTATTTAATCAAACAGTGAGTAAAATATAATAGCATGTGTGTGTGTACAAATACAAAACAGGACTTGGGGAAATTAATTCCCAGGTTGCAAAAAGAAGGGAAATCGATTGGCAGTAAAAACAAAAGGAAGGGAAAATAGTTCAAGTTCACACATGCATATACTTAGCATTGCAAAAAGGAAAGGAATCAACTTACAGTTTTAAAGGAATCAGTTGGTTAATTCTCAGATTTCAAATCCAGTGTGTGTGATAATGAGCTCTTAAGTGACAGAAATATGTATGCTAGAGTGTGTGTGTGTGCATTATAAAGTGTGTGTGGGTTAATGAGTTCACAGGAACCCAAGACAGGGAAATAATGTGCATTAGAGTGTGAAGGTGCCCTGTGTGTGTGCTGAAATACATGAGATTGTGTGTGGTTGACTGGAAAATGAGGAATCTTTATGTGATAGTCCCAATGTGTGTGAAGGAAATGAGGGTACATAGCAATGTGGGTGCCTTAGTGCTCATGTGTGTAGGTGTGACAGGTAATATATATTAGGAAAACAGTGAATAGATACTCTGGATTAACAACTAATTAACATAGAAATGGAAAACCCAGATTTCAGGTTCACACAGTGAACAACAACAGTTAACCTACATTCAAAAACCCAACTTGAAATCCCAAATTTCCAATACAATCATAACCCCACATTTAAACTTAACTAATCAGTTAATGAACTTAACATTCGAATCAGTTTAAGAAAAGAAAAGGAAAGGTTCAGAAATTTCAAAACTGGAATATGTATCAGCCCATTCTCAGGTTTATAGGAATCAGTACATGACAGTTTACGTAATCATTTCGAAAACCAAACAACAATACAATGTGTGGAGAGTTAATATTCAATGAAAAATCAGTTTTAAAAGGGGATGAATCAATCTCTGTTAAGGAAAGGAATGGAAATCGATTTTCAGGTTCAGTTCAATTGTAAGTAAACCAATCTCCATTTTCTTAACAACCAAATCTCAGTTTGAAAATACTGAACCATTCGACAGTTAAAATAGGAAGAACAGTTCACTTGATCATTCCAATTTCAGTTCGAAACTGGGATGTCAATTCAGGTATTGAGAATAGGAATCAATCCCAGCTTAGGATTGACAGTAAAAATATGAATCAAATGACAGTGTCATATAACTACTAGTCAACCCAAACCAATGTGTACCAATACGTATATAAAATCAAATGACAATTCAATATACCAGTCAATACAAAATTTCGAATTCAGTTTGAAGAAAGGAAAAAAATGGAAATTAATTCACAAACTGAAGGTAAGTATCAGTTTACACACAGTCCACTCAGTGCTCGAATTCAACACAAATCAAGGAATCAAACCCTAGACTACATCTAGCATGCAAACAACAACTAACTAACATGTTAGCATCTAATTTAACTCAGTAATATGGATTTAAACTTATATTGTACAGAGTAAACTCTGATACAACTCTCGGTATCAGAAAATTTGGGGAAACATGAAAATGAGGAATCAAAACATGAATTTATTTCGGGAAAATGGTGGGTAAAACATGTGCCATGTGTGAACGTGTCTAGGTGAGTGTTCTCGTGTCCACACAAGTGGACACGAAGTGTCCAAGTCACCAAAACAGGAATAACAGTGCACAGTGCAACCCAAGCCTCGTGCTGAAGTGTCGACTAGCCTAGGACACGACACAGTGAATCATGGGTCACGTGCACGTGCCTGTGTGTTCGCCTAGGTTAGGGGAACGTGTCCCACAGCCTGCAATAGGTCCACGAGTCCCACAGACACGACACGACACGCGTGTCAGTCGTGCCTGTGCACACGCACAGTAGCCCGTGCGCGACAGCGCGCGGCCAATACAACGTCGATATCTCTGTGCACAGACCACGAGGCGCCCCCAAATTTTGGAAGCATGGTCGCAGATGATGCCCCATGAATCCTACAAAAATTCAGGACACGACATGTCCTGTGTCCAGAGAAATTGACCCCGTGATGCAGGACACGGCCTACGGGCCCGTGCTGCATGTCCACTCGTAAAAATAGGACACAAAAGGACACGAAACACTAGGACACCTTCACAAAAATTGATACACACATCAAGATCTACAAATCCATGTAATTACATTTCAAAAATATGAAAATTTATTCCTATGTGACATTTCTACAAACACCTATGCACCTATCATGATACGTGTCCGATACGGACACGAAATAGACACAAATTGTGTCCAAATTTTGGGGACAGCTAGGAAACCCTAAAACCTAACCTTATATGCAAAGAAATTAGGAAAAACTATGAGTTTAGATGATTTACCTATTGAGTATCAAAACTCAAGAAAAGCTTCAAAGAGGGAATTCCAAATGGCAACTCCAAATCTCCAAATGGCATGCAAACTGAGGTGCTCCTCCAAAATCAGTATATAAACATAAATTAGATCCTATTGCAAAAGACTAGGACTAAAAAGGAGCTAAAATGAATTAATTAGAAATTTCTAAGGTTGGGGATTTACCTCTTTCTAAACTTGAGATCTATTTCCAAGAGAGGCTAACCCTAAATGAAGGAGGCATTAAATAGGGGTGGAAAACCCTAGGTTGGCTGCCATGGGTGGGCTAGGATTGGTCTTCGGCTTAATTCATGGGCCTAAGGCTTAAATACTAGACTTAAAATTGATAAATCATAAGTCATTGACTTAAGCCATAAGTCATGAACTAATTTCACTTAAGTAATCCTTCCTACCTTAAGACTAATTTCTAATGACTAAAAGTAGGTTAACTTGAGTTAGACTAGGGTCACCAACTAGGGTTAGTTCTACAAGGTCTCAACTAGTCAAGACTAACATAACACATAGCAATATTTTAATTAATATTAAATTCACACCAATTCCCATAAATCATAATAAATTCAAATAAATCCTAAAATGACCAAAATACCCTCTAGGCTAAAATGTACTAGTCAAACATCCTAATCACATGGCTAGGCTCTAAGGTTACACTAGTCAAGCACCAAAATCATAAGTCATGATTTAAAATAGTTTTAAAATGATTAAAAATCACCAAAAATCTTATTATCATTTAAATATCATAATTAAATAAATTAAAATACAAAATTTCAAAATTACCCTCATTTTAGAAACTGGGTGTTACACTCATTCATTCAATTCAATAAGACGACTAGCCAGTCTCTTAGTTCCAACTAGGAACACATAATCAATTATTAGTCAAGATAACAATCAATGTCAATTCGTAATAAGGCATGAAAGTCAACTATTATTTAGTATGGTCGAGTCTACAACTCTCAGGGTTAAATTTCAATCATTTGGGATATCTATAAATCAATTCACGACACATGGTACATTCCTCGTAACAATATATATTAAAGAAAATATTAACATATCATGATTATATCAAGTTCATGCCAAAAGGCGTAAGGATATAAGAGGAGAATTATCATGCCAACATAAAGTGAATAAAGTATAGGGCAATGGGAACACCAAGGTTGGATTACGCCAAGGCTAGTTTATACCATGATTAGTCTACGCCAAGGTTTTATGCTAAGGCAAAATACGCGCGTAAAACAGGGTATGCGTAAAAGTCAGGTTTACGCATGAATTTATATGCGTAAAAGGTAATGTCACGCGTAAAACTCACGCGCGTAAGGGTTAAAGTATATGCAGGGATGAATACGCGTAAAGGAAGTACACTCAAAATAAAGGAACAAGTTGCGAGTAAAAACTCATTTTACGCCCAGCCAAGGAGTACGCGTAAAAAGATTAGAGTTTTACGCAGGAAATACTGTGCGCGTAAAACATTGCATGCGTAAAGGATCGAGCCATACGTAAAAGTTGCTCGTGTAAAGAGTCAAGTTTTACGCCTGAAACGCTGTGCGTGTAAAAAGAATACGCCAAGTCAAGTAGACTTGCGTAAAACAGTTTTACGCTGACACGAGTGATCGTGGGCGTAAAGCTCGGCACTACGTATAACGTGGGCATAAAACTCAATATTATGCTAACACGTAACAACGTGGGCGTAAAACTCAATATTGTGCTAACACGTAACAACGTGGGCGTAAAACTCAATATTATGCTAATACGTAACAACGTGGGCATAGAGTTCGTCCTGAACTCCAATTCCCATGGAACCTTCGTTCCAAGCCAGAAATAGGGTTTCCATGGGTCAGAATGGCGTATAACACAATCTCAACAATCTGGAATGAACAAAACTTGGAAATAAGGAAGTTTGACAGATCAAAACCACTGAAATCCGAAAAGATAGTAATTTCTAGATCTACTAAAAATAAGACTTCAAAAATAAAATGAGTTCTAAACTCTCTTAGGATCACGAGAGGGAGATAAATGAACCATAAAAATATGGGTTCTCATGTGGAGCAAGATGTACTTGCCTATGGGTTTTGGTAGGTGGAGAGAGTTATGAAGAAGAAGAAGAGTAATGAGAAGAAGCAATGAAGAGAGAGAAAGGGGATGGGGCTTAAATGGGGGTGTTGGGTTTGGTTCATGATGAACTATCATAAACCCGAAAATAAACCAACCTAGGCCGAACCTAAAGCAAGCTAAAGCAGAGAATAAAAACAGAAAGTAAAATACAGAAAATTAATTAGCATAAAATTAAAGGAATTTAAATATAGAACAATACATGATAAATATTAAATAAATACATTTGAGCAGTACACGTATTAGAATACGTATTCTGGGAACGGGGAGTGACATCTCTACCCTCCTTAGAAAAATTTTGTCCTCGAAATTTTAAATCCAAGCAGGATAGGAACATCAAAGCTAAACTAATCTAAGTACAATCAATTTAAGCAAGCAATCATTTTATAATGTCCATAGCAAGTTACATATCTATATTTAACAATCTACGATATCAAGTAATTTCTACTCATAGGGCGACAAGCATGCGGAGTTAAGACAATCAAGGTATACAGAAAGAGATATACCTTGCGAGTCAAACAGGTGCGGATACCGTGATCGGATATCATCCTCACGTTCCCACGTTGACTCTCCTAAGGAATGATGACCCCAAGCAACCCGGACAAGGCTAATAGTTCGGTTCTTGAGTATCTTCTTCCTTCGGTCCAAGATGGACACCGACTGCTCCTCATAAGACAGGTTGGTACCAACAACCAGCTCAAAATAATCGAGGATATGGCTTGGGTCCGATACATACCTACGCAACTGAGATACATGAAATATATTATGCACCTCTCGTAATAAAGGTGGAAGGGACAAACGATAAGCAACATCGCCTACCTTATCAAGAATAACAAATGGGCCTACGTATTGTAGACTCAACTTCCCGCGAACGCCAAATCTAATGACCCTACGGGTAGGTGAGATCCGCAAGAACACGTGGTCCCCAACAGAGAATTCTAGCGGCCTACGATGCTGGTCTACCCAATGACGATGCCGATCTTGCACAACTCTAAGTCGCTCCCTAATTCCCTTAATCACTTCAACTGTCTGGATAATCATTTCTGGGCCGAGCATCTTTCTCTCCCCGATATCATCCCATACTATTGGCAACCTACACTTCTTACCATATAGTGCTTCAAATGGCGCCATCTGGATATTGGCTTGATAACTGTTGTTATACGAGAACTCAACTAAGTGCAGGTGACTCTTCCAAGACCCTCCAAAATCCAGAGTGCAGGCCCGCAACATGTCTTCTAAAGTCTGAATTGTCATTTCTGATTGCCCATTTGTCTGTGGATGGTAAGCCGTGCTAAGTCTTAACTTGGTACCTAGACTATGATGTAAACTCTTCCAAAAATGTGATGTAAAACGGGTATCTCTGTCTGATACAATACTGACAGGGACTCCATGCTGCCTGACTATCTGTTGCATATACAACTCTGCCAACTTTTCTGTAGATTGCCCTACTCTGAAAGGAAGAAAATGTGCCACCTTCGTAAGCCGATCTACTATCACCCAAATAGCATCTTTATCACTTGGTGATCTCGGTAAACCGGTCACAAAGTCCATGGTAATATGCTCCCACTTCTATTCTGGGATAGGAAGCGGTTGTAATAATCCAGCTGGCCTTTGCTGTTCTGCCTTCACTTGCTGACATATCAAGCAACGAGAAACGAATCTAGCTATCTCCCTCACTACAACAAACAGGACATACAATAGCAGTTTATCTATAGCGTTCAAGCCTCCCTGCTATAGAATGTCATCATCAATAGCGTTCATTCCGCAGTGCTATTAAAAGAGCATACAATAGCAGTTTATCTATAGCATTCGAGCCTCCCTGCTATTATAATATCATCATCAATAGCGTTCATTGTGAAGTGCTATTAAAAGTTCATACAATAGCAGTTTATCTATAGCATTTATGCCTTCCTGCTATTTTGCTGTTAACAGAACTTTATATAGCGTCTTATGAACGCTGTTAAAGGTATAGTTTTTTTTGGATGCTGCTTATGTTGCTATGCCCGTATGTCAAAGTAAGGTATCCAGTTCGATTAGGAGCAGCATCGTATTCTATATATTTTACATGATTAAAAGAATTGGGTCGGGTATGTAGGACAAAAAGGAAGAATAGGTTCGTTCATCATCATCATCAAGCTTTATGCCTCGTGATGGAGCTCGTCCATGGCAGTGAGCTCTTCTCCTGCATCGACAACTACGGGAGGCTCAAGGAGTACTCCGCCATACATTACTCCAGCACTACAACAAAATAGATATATAATGACACTTTCTAAATGAGTGTCATTAAATTGTTGTATTGATGACACTCTACAATAGTGTCATTGTAATTAGGTATTTATCATAATGTATGACACTTTATTAAAAATATCATAAACATAAATTTAACAACGCTTTCAGGGAT
Source organism: Iris pallida (assembly GCA_029216955.1). Lineage (NCBI taxonomy): Eukaryota > Viridiplantae > Streptophyta > Magnoliopsida > Asparagales > Iridaceae > Iris > Iris pallida. The sequence continues at coordinate 23,740,140 of JANAVB010003200.1, forward strand.
ACTTAAAAATGTCGTATAATATTATATACTAAACACAACACTTTAAAAGTGTCATATTATATATATATATATATATATATATATATATATATATATATATATATATATATATAAGAAAGAAAATATTTTATTAAAGAAAGAGGGAGCTAGAAAGCTCCAACAGGCGCTAGGGACAAACCTAAGTGACCAACAAAAGAAAAGAGTGGGGCCACACACGCACCCACCCGAAGCTAAACAGCATCTTGCTCCAAGAGGAGCACAAAACTATAATGGTAGCAAGCTAAAGCTACAAAAAAAATTGGGGCCACACATGCACCCACCCAAAGAAAACAGCAGCTAGCTCCAAAAAGAGCACAAAACTATAATGGTAGCAAGCTAAAGCTAAAAAAAATGGGGCCACACATGCACCCCTACTAAATACAACACTAGAAAAGTGGTGTAACAAATTTCATTTCCCACAAATTTTTTTGAGTTTCCCCGCTTCTATCAAAAAAATTTTGGCGCTCTTATGAGAGAGCAGGTTTTTTTCCATCTCTATTTTCTTCTTTTTTGCTGGTCTTTATCTCTCATTCCTTTATCTTTTTTTTGTGGGGGATCCCGGTTGACTGCCGCCACCCGCGACCACGCCCTAATCAAGAAGTCCGACGCCCTCCTCAAGAAGAAGTCTGATGCCCTCACCTGCGGCCACCCGCGGCCGCCATGTGCGCCAAGGACGAGAAGCCGTCGACGACTCTGTCCGCTACTTCGTCCTCCACTCCGTCTGATCTGCCTCCTCCGCGTCCGCTCTCGCCAGGACAACGTCGTCGGTGTCAAGCTCTTCAAGTTCGAGCACTTCACAGACCCTCCGCTGACCCCAAGCCCTCCTCCTCCTCCTTTGACCTCATCGGACTTGGCATCGCACGCGACGGCCAACAGAACCAGGCCTGCCGCACCGCCCATGTCAAGGCCATCAAGTTGTTCGATCCGCTCACCACGTGTTTGTTGATATGTCATAGAGGAGGTTCCTTTTCTAACTTCAAGTGTAACTTCTATTTCATTAATGTTATTTTCTTCTGTTTTGTTTTAGTGTCCAACTTGGGTTATTTTAGGTTGATGTTGCAATTCTTGAAGTTAGACTTGGTGGATCATTCGACTCGACAAATGTGGTATGGTTGTATGTGCATTCCTTCTGTAATTTCGACTATACTATGATGTTGGTAGTAGACAATCATATGTTCAAAGTATCACTAGGTCAAGCTATGAATTTCTATTTTTCTTGTTGATTTTTCCAGTGATTTCCTATAAAAATGTGATTTTTGATTGTTCATCCTTTATTTTTACTACTAATGGCAGATGGGTCCGATGCTCTCATGTATGTTTCAGAAACATTATAGCAAACCAGGTAGCAGCTTACTGAATTTTCAACAAGGTTCACGTGTGGGGATCTATGGGGTGAACTGTCCTCAATGAACACTTGCAACCGAGTGCATCATTTAAAGGTGAACAGTTAACTGTACAAGCCCCAGGGACACAAACCAAAATTTTTTGGTATGTTTTCGGTATGAATTTTCATAGTTGTAATACAAGTTTAAGGAAATTTAATTTGGCTGATGAAAAATATAATAATTGAACACTGACTTCCAAGGAATGCCTCGGACACCAAATATGTAATTAGTGATATGAATTTGTATGTTATATTGACATATTATATGGGGTTGGTTGAATAATTTTCCTTCAACTTTTCAATACACCGTTCTATCTAAGCATCTAACTACATTGTTGGTTATCCTTTGGTGAAGATTGCTCGAGCTAGCTATAATGTTGGAAGTCTTAAGAAATCTCTACATGAATCAACTGCGGAATTCGAAGGAGTTGGGCATGGAGTCGGAGTTTGACTCGGATTGGACCTTACCTCCATATCTGCCTCGTCCACTTAGCTTCCTCCAAATTCACCCCAAGTTGGGTCTAACGGGTTGGAGCTCCGCTAGACACGACTCCATTTGTATCCCTAAGTTACATTCATCTTTTACATTCATCTCATATTTTTTGTGGGTTAGCTTGCTTCTTGTTCGGCATCATATTGTAATTAATCTCTGGATAGCTGTCAAGCTACTGTAGTTGCATCTTTAAGTGTTTGTTTTTCTCTGCATCTGCTAATTAGTTTTCCCCCTCATTATCAGGCTATTACAGCTACTGGTACGAAGAAGACTGATCTGATATTCGGTGAGATTCAGTCTCAGCTCAGGAACAGGAACGTCACAGTTGATGTGAAAGCAAATTCAGATTCTACTGTAAGCTGCTCTTAAGTTTACCTCCTTTTGCTTCCTTTTTTGATTAGAGAATAGAAACACCTATAGCGTATTCGTTTTTCATGGTATTATTTGAGTTCATTTAAAAATAGATTTAGAACTTGGGTATTTCAAGCTTGTGTTATTCGTGTTGAAGTGACAAAGTCTTTCATTAATACAACTTGTTGGTAAAAAGAGGGGGGAAATATGGATACAACTTTACAAGGGAAATTAGTTGTAATCTCAAGACTGTTAAGGGATTCCAAAAGCAATGGCGCATAAAGAAAATTAACTGAATGCTTTTGAACGGATTCCCCTTGTCTAACAAAGAGAAAGAGTATTGACTTCTCTGACACAGTTCCAAAGTGATTTTTTTCTGTAATCTGTAATAATAAACTTTTTCGTTTTCTTCAATGTTGAAATCTATGTTATATTTGGGATAAAGTCCTTCTTGTTGTTTTTATTTGTGTGAAAATTGCAATTTAATGAATTGACATTCAGTAATTAGACTAATTCACTGTTTTTGTTTGTGTAAATTAAAGATTTGGAATTTACTTTCGAACCTTAATTCAACTTTTGTATGAAAAAAAAGAAAATTCACTCACTTTAAGTAACATTTACTAAAATGAATTGTAACTTGTAATCAGAATAAGTACAACTTCAACAGCAGTCTCATCAAGTCCTTACATAAAAAGGCTCCATGGAAGATTGGCCAAATTTTACAACCTGCTATCAACCTGCAACATCAGTCTAAGTTGTTACCGAGCTTTGGGCTAAGGAAATTATAAACAAAGAATTGGTAGTCCGGCTCTAGGATGGTATAAAGACCTTCTTGAGGTGCCTATAGAATTAAGGTTTTGGATATAATCATTAATGTTCTCTATAAAAGGTATATACAAGACACATGAGAAAGAAACTTTGAACCATCAATATCCTAATTCAAAAATCTCGGCACGATATTGTCATTAGGGAAGATGGAATCTAAGTGTACTACTATAGGGTACATAACAGGATGCATCATGTATGAACTATGAACTAAGCCAATAATAGACATGTATTGGAGAACAAATCTTTAAATCTACCAAGAGAATCCCCTTACTAAGAAGGACTGTCATATTTAATGTGCCTATCAATTTAGAACACCATGAAGGACTGTCGCATTTGATTTTCTCCTATCACCTGTTCTCTACAGCAGTAAAAGTTCTTTTGAATCTAAAATCATATATTACACCATTATCAATCAATAATAGGGCATCTTAGTCATTTGAATTGGCATAAGGTTTAAACTTATGTTCATAATATGTATGGCATGTCACAAGAATAATTTAACATGTGCTTGTATTACATTCTATTATGAACAATGGGCAGAGATGAAGCTATCTAATGAGACCTCTCACGTGTGTCATGAAGTTGTTAACAGCCCTTAGAGAAGATTCTTTTACTTAATGACCATGGTAGGCATTCACTTCTGCCAAGAGTGCAAGCACAATCAATGTCATGCACATGTATACCTTGTACATGCTCATTCACACACATCTACATGCAAACCACAAATAAAAACATTTTGGCACAGTTTCTGAAGAAGAATTAAGTTCAAAAACTTACATATCTATCTTGTTGTATCTTAGTTGTGCTCTGCAATGGCAACCGCTTGGGAGAACCCTCCGATAGCATCTGTAAAACCCGTAAATTTTATTTAATTGGATAAATTTGTTTGTTAAGTTATTATTATTATCATTAGTTAAATAGAAAATTATTTTCAAAATAAATAAACTTGGACTTTTGATTACCTGGCCCAGTCCGAACCCGAACCCAAATCTGAATCTATTTTGAAATTTTTTTTAGGAATTATTTATGTAGTGTTACAAATTTTCTAAGAGAAGAAAATAAAATTATTACTAAATAATTCAGGTATTTATAAAAAGTTTTTTTTATAAAAATTTATTAAGACTCTTTCATTCAGCAAAAGTTTTCTTATGTAGTGTTATAAATTTATTAAACTCTCTCTCTCTCTCTTTCATTGTTACTTAAGGAAAAGGAAATTTTCCTTTCCTTCCCTGACCAAACGGTCGAGCGGCCCCTCGGCTACCAAACCGACCACCCGACCTTTCCTTTCCGTAACTCCGGTGACCCCTCGGACTTCCATAACTCCTCTTTCCCCCTCTCCCTATATATATAAACCCCATCTTCTCCTTATTCTCCCCACACTTTATTCTTTTCATCCACCCAAAACCCTTTTCCCAAATCCCAGATCCGACCGTGCCCTACCGGTGAAACCAGGCCGCTTCCAGGCTGACCCGACGCCGAGTTTTCCCAGCGTTCAGGCCAGCCCGAGCCCGGCGACCCCAGGCCAGCCCGGCGTTCCTCGCCGCCCGCGCGTGACCCGTGGCCCCTTTGCCGCTGTTTTCCGTGCCTCCCCGCTGCTGTTCCCAACCTTGATCCACTGTCCAGCGCTTTTACGTGCCCTGGTTGCTGTCCAGATCTGTGGCACGTCTCACTGTCCGCGTGTCCCTGGATCGTTCCGAGTCTGCGGATTTTTTTCTCTAATATTCACCTGAGATCTCTAGCCGAGCAACTTCTGGTATATTTTCGTTGTCCCGTTTCCATTTTTCATAGTCTATGATGAATTTTGGTCCACGAATTCCACAGGAATTCGGTAAACGAGACATTTTTGGATTTTTCGAAAATATTTTCGGAAACGTTCTGTGAGTTCTTGGAATATTTCTATGGTTTGGTTTTCCAATTCCATTTCGGAAATGGTTCTGTGGATTTTCGAGTTAATTTCGGGTTTTTCAAATTTTTTTCGGAAACGTTCTGTCGGCTTCTCGAGAATTTCCGAGTTAGCTTCGGAATAGCTCTGTGATTTTCTCGGTTTAAATCTGTAGCTTTGTTTTGGTTTTGGTTTTGGTTCCGAGTAATTTCAATTTTTTCGACTATCCTTCGGAAATGTGCTGTGGTTATATTTTCAAGTTCGATAATATTTTAGGTTTAATTGGTGGAATAAATGCTTGGGTTATTGGGATATTATATATTGGTGATTGTGGCACATTTTTCCAGTTTTGGGTTATCTCGAAAATAGAGGGAATGCTGCCGAAATTTTTATAAAATTATATAAATAGATTTCAAATCGGTTTTCGAAATGGTTTATTAAATTGGATTTTGGGCGACGACCGTACCGGTCAATGGGCCCTTAGTGAAATGCAAACGAAACCGGTTTTACCGGACGTTGAGGCATTAGCTATTTTGACTATGGACCAGTATCTGAGACTCATTCAATTTAAATTTAAATTATTATTTTATTTTGTAATTAAATTGTAGGATAATTTTTAGAGACTAACCAAAGTTTTCTTCTTATTTAAATTCATGTAAAATGGTCTGTAAGGGCATAAGCCCATTTATTTCTGCTAATTTTGTAATAGCTAGTAATGTGTTCGTATTTTTTCTGATTTTGTTTGGAAACGTAAAAATTTAGAAATGATAAACAATTATAACATTTTAGAAATTCATGTTCTTCTCATTTAAAGAAAAATGTAGTTTTATTATATAAATTATAAAATACCAAGTTTTGCCAATAAATCGATAAATACAAAATTTTCCGAAATTAAATATAAAGTGATCTTTCCATCATAATTAAATGTAACACATTAGATAATCGAGTTTTGTTTGTGTTAGTATAATAAAGATAAAGAAATTGACTAGGACAAATTTAAAGATTGTAACTAGCACATTTAGCATGGTAATTTTGGAAATCTAAGGCAGACTTCTCGATTGTAGGATTTCGAGGACAAGTCTGAATTCAATCCCGGAGACATCCCAAATCCAGTCATAATCAAAGGCAAGTACATTTTTTGTTAGTTTACAATTATTTAGTAATCGTTTTATTGCAAGTTTAAACCACGATGCAATACGAAACTCTCTCTGAGAGCAATGACTGATTGACTGTTGGGTACTGGGGGAGTAGTGTAATGAGTATGACCACATCCAAAGTAGTATAATGACTGTGTTAGCTTACCCCTCATACACACAGGGATAAGCCATATCGTATCAATAGGATACAACTGTACAACCTAATCCGGTCATATTCATTGCCTATTCACATCATAATATTTTTAACTGCTAGAAAACTATTTATTTCAAATTGTTTAAAAAGTGCATAACTCTATTATTATTTCAATAGTTGGATTATCATAAATTGTACTTTGCTTCCTACTGACTGGAGACAACATTTTTAGGTTCTATTGATGATGCAGAGCTACTGATTATTAGTTATTATGACCCTGAGTTGTATCCAGCTGTGCTACCAGATGATGCTGATCTTGGAGATGACGAGCCTATCTTTTAGTTGTTGTCATTTTCTATTTCCAGTTGTTGTTGTTTGAAAAGACTATTTCTATTATCAGTTGTAACTTTGTGTTGGACAAGTTTATTTATCGAAATATTAAGTTGTGGCAATTAGAATTGTGTTGTTGATTACCTGCATGAGTGATACAGCTTACTGCCGCCGTCTCAACAACGGTGCAGGCTGGACATGATCCGATTCGACCCAAGAAATTGGGACCGGGTCGTGACAACATCAACTAGACCTCGGGAAATTGCATCATTATCACTCCAGACCCTCCCTTGAGCAACCTCTTCCATCTGATCAACCTGGTGACAAATTTTTTTATGAGATATATGACATATTAGAAAACCAAACAAAAGTAATATATATCGTACAGTCATGGATCTTGAAAATGCTGCTTTATCTCAAAACTATTTATATACATTTTCTACAGACTTCTTGAGGAGTTCAGCTTCATATGCTCTGCATGAACCACAAAAGTTTCTTTTTAAATCAAAGTTTTAAACCAATGATAAAAAAATGACATTGGTCTATTAAATGGGATAATCGAACTACTTATAATAATATAACATTGGTCATAAATGGACACCACACTTGGTTAAGGCCAAAACTAACTATAGTCTGTTCAATGACCATTTCTGCTACCAAGCTAAGGAACTTGCGAGGTGTGCTCAGTGGAACTGGAAATGGATGCTTACTACGTTGTTTACTGAAGTTAGTTTCTTATGTTTTAGACTTGGATATATACTACCATTCTTGTCAGCCTTTTCTATGATAAGCATGAGTTGAAACAAGCACGAGGACATCACCTTTTAACCAAGGTTTTAACCATAGTACTGCGATGTTTTAGACTTGGATACAGACTACCATGACAAGCATGACTTGAAACAAGCACAAGGACACCACTTCTTACTAAGGTTTTAAGTATCGGTTGAAATTGAAATGGAAACACTAAGAAGATTTTATCAAATCTTCAAATTTGAGATATTGACTTCTCTGCATTCACCCTTACTAAGAAAATTTCCATTTTACTTGTTGATTTAACTCAATACTCGTCAACAATCTTATGAATCATTTTTTACAAACACCTTGTGGGAAGAAAACTTTCCCACAACAGAAGGATAGTATCTTGTGGATGTAGCAGCAGTAACTAAACATGCATTGTTTAAAGCTACCATCATCGTGATTGTCTCCCAACAAACAAAAAAATTAAGAAAAAAATCAATACTTTCTCACTTCAAGAAACCATTCTGCTCCTCCCCCTCTCCTGCGTTTCTGGTGGACGACAACCGATCGTCGGTCAGATTTGGGAGGATCGGGCTCCTCCTCGAGGACCCCTTTGTATCTCCTAAGAACTCCCCTCCTTCCATTGCTTCTTCTCCTCCTTTGATACGAACCCAAATCAGTGCATTACCAGAGTATCAATTCATCAGAGAATTGACATCACTCAGATTAGCTCTCAGCTTCTTTCTCTCAGTAGTAGAGTACCTGGTGGAGAGATCATTCGGTTAGCTCTCAGCTTCCTTCTCCTACTGCTTGATGGGTAATACATATGTACATGCTTTATATCTTTTCCTTTGCTATACTGAAGTGGTGAAACCATAGGTATCTCAGCATGTTCAAAGAAGAAGGATCATCATATTGAAAAAGTACAACAAACCATCACCTCCCTGCAGTTGGAGAAGGTGTTTGTATCGACTGGGCCAGGATCGGTTGGCAATCTGGTTGGCCAGTTCGCGAAGCTTAGTGGCTGCTATGTCGTTGGATCCACTGAAAGTAAGAGCAAGGTATCACACCTTTCCTTCATCTATCAACTCCCTTCATAGTTTCTCATGTAGTTGAGACAGGCACCTGATACAACCTGAGACCTGGGACATCCAGAAAGAGTAATGAGCTGGGGCTTGAATTTTTTTTTCTTTTTCAAATATGTGGGAGAGGATTACTTTACAAATCGAGGTCTTTAGAAATATATGTAAATAGGCACTAAATACAAACCGAGGATTACTAATTTTTTTCTTTTTCAAGTACAGTTGGTACCAACAATTTCGTACTTTTGTGCGTTCTTTAGAATGTTGGACACCATTTTGAGACATGGGACACTGGGGTACTTGATCTAGTAACATTGAGTGGCCTTAATAAAGGAACGAAAGATATTTTACGTACAACAGAAATTGACTTACCAGGTGACTTCAAGGAACAAGAGATATTTCACGTACAACAGAAATGGACTTACCAGGTGACTTCTCCTTGTGTTAAAAATTTGTTTAGTTCCTCTATTGAACCTCGGAAGAGGAGAAGCTCTTAGTTCCTACATTCGTGTTGAACGTTATTGCCTTTCATTCGTGTTGGACGTCATTGCCTTCATCGACATTATTTCAATATGGTGGCAAGTAATTATCTGTACAAAACATAAAACTTCTTTGTTAATATATCATCAAGAATTATAATGACATGTTTGTTACTGTGCTTATTACATTTAAGTTATCGGAAGGTATATTATAGTTGTAACCCTTCTATTGTTTGTTCTAGTGAATGCAGGTGAAGGTTATGAAAGAGAACCCAGCTCCTTTAGCAGTTCCTAAGCATGCTACCAGGCCAACACCTCTCCACCAGGAACATCATAAAAGGCTTTATCTGGTCACCATGATGCAACCTCTAATGTTGTAAGAAATCCATTCTAGTAAGTGCATTTTATTAACACCATGATGCAACTTTTAATAATATAGTCACTGTAGCTTTATCTGGTTATTGTTGTTCAATTGTTTCAAATTGTGGTTACATAATATACATAAAAGGCTTACACTGAATTAGGGAGAAGTAATGTTACCAATACAATTTTTTCAATTGTTGTTTAGTTGTTTCTTCAACTAGTGAAGATTTGGTGCCAATATGAGAGAAGTAATATTTCTAGTGATTATGGTTTAATTAGAGATGGGTTTTCCAAGATCTTCAAAGTGTCTTGGTTCATGGTACGGGTTTGGGAATGGGGTAGGCTAGTTGTCTTTATTTTCGGTAGAGAGGGGGTACTTTGAGTTGGTTTGCCAATCAGGTTCACGGTATCGTAATTGGGATTGATACTAGTTGTTCATGCAAATTTGACAAGATAATTATGTTCTATACAAAAAGAAAATCTAATATATAACATAAGAAAGTCAAATTAATTAATTAATTCCATGTAAAACTATACCTTTCTTAGCTTTTTGCTAAGATTAAGTGTGGTATCTGTTATTATTAGTTTAAAATCTCAATATCTGGTATGTGGGCTATGCTCTCACTATGATATTAAATTTATTTCTTCCTGGGGAGGGCTCACCTTCAGTAGCTTGCTACTGTCGGCCTTCAAGCGTTGCCCTTGCATTGTACTATTGCATGAGCCTGGCGCACCCCAACCTTAATTTTTTTTAAAATATAAAACTTGACTTTTCTTAGTCATACATTCATTTGGAACGCATGATTTGGAATAAAATGATACCATATTCAGTTTTGATGTATGATATCACTTTTCTTAGTCAACTACAGATGTCCCCACTTCCAAGATGATATATGGGTATAATGTCAATTTCTTTATTTGCCACATTTACTTCACTAGTGTTAACTATTACAGGTAACTAGGGCCGCTAGACTTTATCTTGTGTCTGAATCTAATCTGGAAAAAAAAGTTTAAAAATATGTGACCAATACAATGTTAAAGTTTGGTCGAGGTTTTTTATTTCAAGTTTTTTTGGTAGCTAACTCATAAATTCAACTGTTTATTTATTAACCAGGAACACTAATGTTTTTCTCCTATATTTGTGTAGGTTGGATGAAGAGGATTTCTGAGGAGCTTTGGTTGTGGATAGGCTCGAAGGGTTCGAGCTAAATTTTGGATATACAACATTTTGGATATATGTATGGGTGCAATTAAACGCTGACTACGATGTTAATGTTTAATTTTGGAGAAATTATGAAGGATTTTGAATGTTCTTGACAGTGAAATTAATGAATTTACTTATATTCAGAATTCATTATGTGATTGATTCGTTGAGAAGCATTTAAATTTTTGAATACCCGCATTCTGTGTATATATGCAATAGATATCTGCGGCATTCTGTATATCTGTAATGCTATTTTGATGTGCTGTAATACTATTATGATGTGAATTATTTTTTTACACTAATCATTCTGTAATATCATTTTGATATGCTATTAGTGCACATATAATAGCGCAAAAGAAACGCTATAAAAACCAATTTACATCGAAAAGCTATTAACAAATAATAACATACATGAACACAATTAAACATCAACAGCGTCCACGAACGCCATAAATAACTTATAGCGTTAACAAACGTTATTAAGAAACTATAGCATTCGTAAATGCTATGTAAACTCTATAGCATTTGTCACTGCTATAACAAGTCTATAGCGTTCATGGACGCTATAGTAGCTCAATAGCGTTCATGAATGCTATTACTTTCCTATAGCGTTCTTAAATGCTATAACTCTGGTATAGCGTTCTTAAATGCTATAACCTGTTTATAGCGCCATGGAACGCTATAATCCATCAATAGCGTTCATGAACGCTATAACTTTATAGCGTTCTTGTACATGGGGCAATTATAGCGGGGGCATTTATAGCGGACAGAATACGCTATAATAGGCATTCTACAGCGTTCTGAGTACGCTATCGTATCCCATATCTGTTGTAGTGCCTCTTCATCCCGTTCTACCAGAAGTGCTGCTTGATATCTTGATACATCTTGGTCCCTCCAGGATGTATAAAATATTGAGAACTGTGAGCTTCCGTCATAACCTCCTGTCTGATATCTCCACCAGGCACACATAGACGTGATCCAAACCTAAGTGTACCATCTTCATGGATTTGTATCTCCTTTCTGAGTCCCGACTCACATTCTGTCCTAAGCTTCTGAATCCTTGGGTCCTGTGCCTGAGCTGCCTTGATCCTATCTACTAAGTCAGATTGAACTTGTAGACTCGCCAGAATTTCTACATCACTGGGAAGTATAACCTCGATGCCCATCTCCTGAAGGTCTTCTAAGATATGCTTCTGTGTTGTCAACATAAATGTACCGCCTCTCCTGCTAAGAGCATCTGCTACCACATTAGCCTTGCCTGGATGATACTGAAGCTCCACGTCGTAATCCTTGATCAACTCCAACCATCTTCTCTGCCTCATGTTCAGTTCCTTCTGAATAAAGATGTACTTTAGACTTTTGTGGTCCGTGTACATGTCTACTCGATCACCATATAAGTAATGCCTCCATAGCTTAAAAGCGAATACTACTGCCGCCAACTCCAAGTCGTGAGTTGGATAATTCTTCTCGTGGTCCCGAAGTTGCCTAGATGCATACGCTATCATCCTCCCATGTTGCATGAGGACGCACCCAAGTCCTTTACCTGACGCATCACATTATACAGTAAAACCTCCGGGTCCAATTGGCAATGTAAGAATAGGTGTTGATATCAACTTCTGTTTCAGATTCTCAAATGATGCCTGACATTCTGCCGACCAAACGAATGTCACGTCCTTCCGTGTCAAGCAGGTCATGGGTGCTGAAAGTCTTACAAAGTCTGATACGAACCTTCTATAATAATTCGCCAATCCCAAGAAACTCCGTACGTCAGCTACGGACTTGGGTATTGGCCAACTCTCTACTGCTTCCACTTTCTTGGGATCCACAGCTACTCCAGCTCCTGATATGATATGTCCCAAAAATGAAATGTGATCCGTCCAGAACTCACACTTGCTGAGCTTGGCATACAACTGGTTCTCTCTCAGAACCTGTAACACTTTTCTGAGGTGATCTTCATGCTCATCTTCACTAGTAGAGTATACGAGAATGTCGTCGAGAAACACAACGACAAACTGATCTAAGTATGGCATAAAGATGCAGTTCATCAAGTCCATAAATATTGCTAGAGCATTGGTCAAACCAAACGACATTACCAAGAATTTATAGTGCCCATACTTCGACCTGAATGCTGTCTTGGGAATATCCTCCTTCCGAAATCTCACTTGATGATACCTGAACGAAGATCTATCTTGGAGAAAACTCTAGCTCTGCTCAATTGATCAAACAAGTCGTCGATCCTGGGTAGTGGGTACTTGTTCTTTATTGTCGCCGCGTTAAGCTTCATGTAGTCAATGCACAATCTGGATGATCCATCCTTCTTCCCTACAAGTACCACCGGTGCTGCCCACGGTGATATGCTAGCTTGGATGAACTTCTTCTCCTTTAGTTCCTCTAGGTGCTGATATACCTTGGCCTGTTCCGAATCCGCCATTCTATAAACTCGATCTGATATCGGTTTAGTTCCAGGTGCCAATTCTATACTGAACTCAATATCTCTAACCGGTGGTAGACCTGGAAGTTCTTCAGAAAATACGTCTAGAAATTCTTCAACTACCTTCGAAACCTGGACTTCTTCCATTGCCGTTACTATTCCCTGCTCTTGTTGAGTTGCCTCTGATCTGACTAAGGTGAGCCTCTTCATGCCTGAAATGTCAAAAGATACACTCCTTCTACGACAATCTATTGTCGCATGACTGTCTTTCAGCCAGTCCATGCCTAAGATAATGTCGAAATTTCCAACAGAAAACTCTATCAACCTGGCGGGCAAAGAATGTAGGCAAACTACAACGCTACACGCTAGAATAACTCTACTAACTCCTACGAGCCCATTACCAGTTAGTATATTCAACCTCCCTGGCAATGCCTCGAACTCCATTCCTAGCCGTGTCACAAATTATGCAGATATAAATGAGTGTGATGCTCCCGAATCAAACAATGCTACTGCAGGATATGAGGCGACGATAATGTTACCTGCCACAACATCTTCCGATGCCAATGCCTCTTCCAAGGACAGAGTGAATGCCTGCCCTCGACCTCCTTGTTGGTTCCCATGCTGCGGCCTAGCCTGGTGCTGCTGCTGGCCCCTGCCTTGGTGATGCTGGGGTGGTCTATGCTGGTGTTGCTGCATCGGCGGTCCCTGCTGCCGAAACATCTGAGCCTTGGTCATGAACGGACGCTGTGCCAACGATCTCACTGCCACCACTGGTCCTCGATGCTGGCCTGCCCCTGGTGTTGGCAGAGCGGGAAATTGTTGTACTGGTCCTCCTGACCTCGAATTCATGGGACAGGTGGTAACCCGATGATCTGGGCTTCCACATATCAAACACAGTCCGTTCAATGTCCGACACACATCTCTAGTGTGCCCTATATTTCCATAATAAGTGCAGCCCTCTGGGGGTTGCTGGTTCTTCCTCTGTTGCTGTTGCTGCTACCTTGGTGCTGGCCCTCGCATTGCCACATCGTGAATGCGAATGCCAAGGGACGGTACTGTTGTCCGGGGAGCTACTCCCCCTCCTCCTTCAATCTGACTGTGGGATCTCTTCTGACCTCCAGTCCTTGCCGTGATCCTCTGAATGGTGATCTCATGCCTTCGGATTGCCGTCAATACCTCATCGAAAGTCTGATAGTTATGCCCCTCTATCAATTGCAAGAGTTCTAGATGAAACCCTTGCTGGAACCTCATAGCCCTCTGGCTCTCCGTTGCTACCATCTCTGGGGTGAACCTACTCAATCTACAGAACTCCGTTGCATAAGCATCTACCGTCTTCCCGGCCTGCTTGAGGTTGATAAACTTCCGTTGTAGCTCAAACTGCGCCACAACTCCATAGTACTTCGTCTTAAACCTTGCGATAAAATTGTCCTAAGCGACATGACGTCTGATGCCTACTTCCTCTGATTCCCACCAATCACGTGCGAGATCCTGAAGTAACAACTTCACTTGATCCACACGTTCTTCCGCCGGCACCTTAGCTGCTGTCAAAATAGCCTTAATATCCTTAAGCCATGCATCTGCTGAGATGACATCTTCCGTGCCCTCAAAATGACGGGGGTTGTACTTGCAAAACTTGGTTGATGCTCCTGAATCTGTTCTCGCCCCTCTTTCCAAAGCCGTCTGCAATCCTTGGTTGAGTAGTATATTCTGCTCTTGCAACTGAGCGTGCATGTGCTGCTGGGCCAACATCTAGTGTTGCTGAGTAGCCATCATCCCTCTCATGATCTCCAGAAGGGCTGGTGTGTCCACTTCCACAGGGGTAGGTGGAACTATTGGCGGCGTTAGAACCTCTGGATACTGCGGTCCAGCTGCTGGTTCCACTATCACTTCTTCTTGGATAGTCTTTTGAGGTACTACTGGCCCTTGTTGCTGACCAACCTAGTCATGTTGTCCATGCTGCCCTTGTTGTTGCTGTCCAGCTCTGACGGATGCAGACGAGGTTCCCCTAAGAAAAGGGACAAGAGAACAATCAAACGATCGGACAGGAAAGATCAATGAAGTCAAAAGATACCAGAATGTCAAGCTAGGGTTGAGAATAACGAATCATGAGATCAAGGAGAACATGTGTGATCGAGACATCCTATAAATTAAAACACCTCAAAAGTCTAAAATCAGACCTGCATGGGCCACCACTAAAACCTTGTCACGCCCCAGAACAAGAATACTGGAGAGCGGGAGAATGACTCAGCCAACTACGTATTACGGGTAAATGAATACCGTATAATACGATCAATGATGTCTAAAAGACGAGGGGGTACATACTACATGAAAGTCTCACTATGGTCACTTCATATCTATTGTCTCAATCATTCAAACAAGAAACAGTAATAGAGAACATATAAGATAAAGCAGTAAGGCGTCCCAAACGCTCAGTCAAAATATTCTTGATATCTGGCTTTACAAAATATAGCCAGATGATGTAGCAAAGTATACACAACTGTTTATCAGCTGCAGCCTGACTTAGTTACAATTATGTAAAAGTAAATACAAGACAATCCGACTAACATGTCGGTGACAAACGACAAAGTATAAAGTAAGTAACAAAACGAGCGAGGAAGTAAGGAACCCACTCGAGTCCTCCTGCGATCATTTCTCTAGTATTGACCATCTTGGAGGTAGAAGTAAGCTGAATCCTCGGAGACCGGCTCTAAATTTGGCCATGCAAAACCAGAGAGGTTAGACCTCTAATAGCAAGTACCACAAGGAAGCACGACATGAGAATTAAAACCAGTGATAAGAGTTAAGGATATAATACATAGGTCTCTGCTTGCTACTGGGATTCACACAACATCACGACACTTCAAACCAACTTTCCAACCAAACAAGGACAGAAGTTGACCCGTCGTGCCCTGACATTCTGATCATCTCAGTTAGTAAATAGAGTAGTTACAGTACACAAACAAATCAATTTAAACGGCCATGCAACTACTACGACTTGCTATTGTGATTTCTAAGTTACCTTGAAATTATGCAATAAGGATTCCTCAGTTCTTACTATGTGCAAACAAGGCTAGTTTAGCCAATCAATCAATTATGCCAATCATTAATTAGACGAGTCCAGTGGGATGCCCGTCATCAATATACAATATACAATAAATAATATAAGCAGATACCGCTCCCTGCCCGTGTGGCAGATTTGCAGTATCTGTGGGAACCAGCCGGCCTGTCAGGCACTTAATAGTCCCAAGGAGGGCTGCCATGTAAGAACTCGAGAATCCATTCTCTCCATGCAATCATTATTTTATTTAACTTAATAGTCTCTATGTTGAGTGAAATCCCATGCCGTGGATCATGGTCATTCATAATGAGTACCTTTGTACGGGGTACGATATGCACAACTCTACAATGATACCCGTGCGGTTAGGTTGTAGGTCGTACATAGCGTAATACAACAATCAAAACTAACCACAGAATAATCATGCCTTGACCATAAAGTACACATGCTGTTTTTGTAGAAAAATAAATTGAAGCCTGCACGTGCCTGTATGCCAATATTCGGGACCGGCCAGTCGATTACAATAGTTTATAATTCATATGAACGTGTCTCATTCATTCAATTCAATAAGACGACTAGCCAGTCTCTTAGTTCAAACTAGGAACGCATGATCAATTATTAGTCAAGATAACAATCAATGTCAATTCGTAACAAGGCATGAAAGTCAACTATTATTTAGTATGGTCGAGTCTACAACTCTCAGGGTTAAATTCCAGTCATTCGGGGTATCTATAAATCAATTCACGACACATGGTACATTCCTCGTAACAATCTATATTAAAGAAAATATTAACATATCATGATTATATCAAGTTCATGGCAAAAGACGTAAGGATATAAGAGGAGAATTATCATGCCAACATAAAGTGAATAAAGTATAGGGCAATGGGAACACCAAGGTTGGATTACGCCAAGGCTAGTTTATACCATGATTAGTCTACGCCAAGGTTTTATGCTAAGGCAAAATACGCGCGTAAAATATGGTATGCGTAAAAGTCAGGTTTACGCATGAATTTATATACGTAAAAGGTAACGTCACGCGTAAAACTCGCGCACGTAAGGGTCAAAGTATACGCAGGGATGAATACGCGTAAAGGAAATACGCTCAAAATAAAGGAACAAGTTGCGCATAAAAACTCGTTTTACGCCGAGCCAAGGAGTACACGTAAAAAGATTAGAGTTTTACGCAGAAAACACTGTGCACGTAAAATATTGCATGCGTAAAGGATCGAGCCACACGTAAAAGTTGCTCGTATAAAGAGTCAAGTTTTACGCCTGAAACGCTGTGTACGTAAAAAGAATACGCCAAGTCAAATAGACTTGCGTAAAACAGTTTTACGCTGACACGAGTGATCGTGGGCGTAAAGCTCGGCACTACGCGGACACGTATAACGTGGGCGTAAAACTCAATATTACGCTAACACGTAACAACGTGGGCATAAAACTCAATATTGCGCTAACACGTAACAACGTGGGCGTAAAACTCAATATTACGCTAATACATAACAACGTGGGCATAGAGTTCCTCCTGAACTCCAATTCCCATGGAACCTTCGTTCCAAGCCAGAAATGGGGTTTCCATGGGTCAGAATGGCGTATAACACAACCTCAACAATCTGGAATGAACAAAACTTGGAAATAAGGAAGTTTGACAGATCAAAACTACTGAAATCCGAAAAGATAGTAATTTCTATATCTACTAAAAATAAGACTTCAAAAATGAAAAATGCCAAGTTCTAAACTCTCTTAGGATCACGAGAGGAAGATTAATGAACCATAAAAATATGGGTTCTCATGTGGAGCAAGATGTACTTGCCTATGGGTTTTGGTAGGTGGAGAGAGTTATGAGGAAGAAAAAGAGTAATGAGAAGAAGCAATAAAGAGAGAGAAAGGGGATGGGGCTTAAATGGGGGTGTTGGGTTTAGTTCATGATGAACCATCATAAACCCAAAAAATAAACCAACCTAGGCCGAACCTAAAGCAAGCTAAAGCAGAGAATAAAAGCAGAAAGTAAAATACAGAAAATTAATTAGCATAAAATTAAAGGAATTTAAATACAGAACAATACATGATAAATATTAAATAAATACATTCGAGCAGTACACGTATTAGAATACGTATTCTGGGAACGGGGAGTGACAAGGCGAGACCAGCTATATTCTAACAGTATGTTTTAAAATACCGAGATCGACATGTAAACGGTTGTAGGTATCAGGCACATCCCTCACTGATCCGGCGAAAGATGGCTATGCTTCAAGTAGATTCCAGTTGGGAGATTCCAGATTTGGGGTATGTCTACATGTCTTACTCAATATTTTCCTGCCCCGTAATACAAGTGAATCCAGTACAAGATACGAGAATCGAGAAGAGTCCAGCTAAACACGATGATACTAACAATAATTCCAGTAATAGAGACCAGACAATATGGTATGTGTGTTGCATACATGAATCCAAAAATATCCATACGTGTTATAACAGATAATCACATAAAACTAACTAGAACTGAAGTAGAGTAACTGACAAATAAATGAGAGAACTATCAGAGAATGTACTCGCTTGATACTCTGAAAAGAGTAGTGTAATATCAGATGTCTGCACCGGAGTCACAATATCCTAAATAGAGCAGTACAGGTTATAATGTGTTTAAAATAAGATAAATGAAGTTTATGATGCAATCTACATAATTTCTAGGTCAATCTAGGTCAAAGTCAACTCTAAGTCAAACCTGGTCAACTGTCTAGGTCAAACTAGGTTAAAGTCAAACTTTGGTCAACCAGGGTCAACCCAAGTCAACATCTAGTCAAACTAGGTCTAGTGTCTAAGGTTTGGTCAACTCAAGTCTACAATGTCACACGGATCTATTTGGGTCATTTCTAGGATTTTCCATTTTGGCCATGTTCTAGGCTAAAGGTGTCAACCAAGTTCACCTATAATAGTCTCAACCTTAAACTACTACAAGTATCATACTACCCTTACCTCTCATTAATAAAAGAAATACCATATATTGTATACCTACTAGTTAATACATATATGTCTAACCCATCTCTACATTATCCTTATAACATATGTACATAACTATATGAATATACCACTACTTTAATCTCCATAGCACACAATATGTTATCCTCTAACCTACTAACAATCACCATACCCTCACCCTCATATAACAATGCACCTATATATATAATATGTATAACAAGATGCATTAAGGGGGTTGGTCCTAAGTCTAAGCATGAACCATACATATCAAAACCTGGAGGCTAAAACTGGACAGATATCTAATGGACTAAAGCCAATAACTAGCAGGTCAGAGGGATGGACTTCTAATGCAAAAGGACTGAAACATACATATATAACTTTAAACTCAGATTAAATCCCAGGAACAGGAATTAATCCAACTACTTAACCAAAACTGGAAACCAGAAAACATGGACTGATCTGATATGTATATGTGACTGAATTCAATAATTAGGCAAGAATGGGATTGAAATAAAGCAAGAACGGAACAATACCTATAGGTATTAGGGACTGAAACAACCCACAACTAAGCTCGAGCTATCACTCATCCATTCAACATGACTGATACTCTACGAGTATCAGTGACTGAACTGAAGAATGCCCATAGTCTCTACCCGAGCCTATCCCTTTTTACTAAAATAAAGAACTAAACTACGAGAACAGATCAGTTAATATAAATAACTGAAACTAACATATATATAGATATGAATATACTCTCAGATATATCATATGCAAACTCAGGATATCATCCCAAACTGATATTCCTCAAAACTCAGGAATATCTCAAACAAAACCCTCACTATCATCATTAACTTATTCCAAAATCTTAGGAATTCAACTGAACATTCAACATCAACCTATATTAGAAATTCCTAAATTCAAACAATCTTATGTAAACACCCAATCTCAGGAATCAATCACTCCATCTCAGGAATTTGTGAAGTTGAAATCCAAATCTCAGGTATCACCTATCAATATCAACATCTCAAGATACCTCTCAAACATTCAAAGCCTAACATCAAACTCTGAGATCAATTTTGAACTTAAATACAAAAACTCTAAACTCGATAACCCATTCGAACTCACTACCCAAACCACAGTATCAAAAAATACATAGAAAATCCAATCGACATAGGAAAACCTAATAAATTATCAAATTGATTGTTCCAACATGAAGTGCACACGTGTACGTGTCATAGGGATGCATTCGTGTCCAGAAAATAGGACACGAGGTGTCCAAGTCGTGCCAATACGCGTGTCATTGTTCTGTGTACAGGGCTGCCTCGTGCAGCGAGGACACAGCCTCGTGCACACGATACATGACACGGCAAGCCACATGCGAATGTCCCTAGGTTCGCCAGGACTAGGAGAACGTGTCTAGGTGTTTGTCCCGTGTCTACGTGAATCGTGTCGCGTGTACGAGACGCGTATCAGGACGTGTTTGTGCACGTGTGTGCAATTTCAGTGCGGGTCGATTTTCTTCGTGCACACTAAACGAGAACCCGTGAAATTTTTTGGGTGTCGTGTCAGTCACTAGGTCTACGTGTCCACCAAATTTCATGGCACCTGGTGCCGTGTCGTGTCCTGTGTCGAGCCCGTACAGCAGGGGACTGCACAGGCACAGTGCTGTGTCTCGTGCACGTGATGCGTGTCCATTTTGGACACAAAAATCCTCCAAAATCGTGCTCAGTCTTTAACATAATTAATCTACACATTAAGAGCTTCGAAAACATGTAATTAGTTTTGGAAAATACGAAAATCCATTTCTATGTGGCATTTCAACAAACACTTGCACATACACATAGATACGTGTCCGATACGGATACCAAACGGACACGGTTTCCTACCAAACTTGAGGGACAGCTAGGGGACACCTAGATCTAGCCTAATATGCAAAGAAATCAGAATTAAAATGCAATTTGAAGGGTTTTACCTATAGGTGCAAATGATCAAGAAAAGCCCCAAATCGATTGATTCCCGATGCTAGCAAAATCCTCCAAATTGTACTCAAACTAAAATTACTCTCCATGAATATCAAATATAGGGTGATTAGAATTTATTGCAAAAGATTTGGATGAAAAAGGAATTAAAATGGAATTAATAGGAATTAGGAAAGATGAGAATTTACCTTTCTTTTCTCTAAGTGTTGGAATGATACAAAAGAGGCAAGAACTAAATGAGGAGAATATTTATAGGGAGGGGAGCCCTAGTAGCTGGTCATAAAGGAAGGTAGGGTTAGGTTCAAGTCATGGGCCATGGGCCAATTTTCATAAGTTATGGAATTAAATCCTTAAGTCATAAGTCATTGCACTTATTATTATTTCTCATATTTCAAACTAGTTCCTAAATGACTAAAATGAGGTTGACTTAAGTTAGACTAGGGTCTCACCATGCTAACCAAGTCACCATAGCTAGGGTTAGCTTCTAGGTTAGTCTCTTAATCACAACTAGCAAAAAGTCAAAATTAACAATCACCAATGCAATAAATCATAAAATAATTCAAAGAGGCCAAATGACCAAAATACCCTCATACTCAAAAGTAAAAATAAATCATCCTAATGACATGGTTAGGCTCTAGGTCAGACAGTCTCTCGGGTTTCACTAGCAGCACATCAAAATCACAAGTCATGACTTAAAACAAATCTAAATTGATTAAAAATCACCAAAAATCATAATGTGATATAAATATCAATAAATAATAATATAATTTCAAAAGTTCAAAATTACCCTCATTTGGAAAATAGGGTGTTACAGGTCCGTTGTGACGCACTCTTGACTTGATAAGTAACCTAACATGATAATCTTGATATGTTGTTGCGACGACAATCTTGACTTGCTAAGTAACTCTTGTATTGACACCGTGGATGTTTATGCTTGTATAAGCTACATGTCTCATCTTGCATCATGTCTAGGACATGGATTCCTGGTTACCACGGTCAGGGATTCATACTGAATCTGACTAGGTTAATGACTAGATGGATCAAGTAGTTCATAAAGTGATTTTCCAGTCACAGGCAATCCCGTTATCTGGGCGCTTTAATTGGGCTTGTAGCCTGCCGTCGAGTAGGGTGCATTTCCAGCACACTGTCATATGTTGCACCCCCAAGTCACCATGGGATACATTTGTCTCCTGGGCGATGTATCCACCTAATACAACTCTCAACATACGGAAGGATAACTGGATAGCTACAGGGCTTATGACTGTGGGAATATCTCGTTGCATCTTGTTAGTAACTAGGCTTGTGATAACCCTAGTTAGTTAAAGTATCAAGCCGTACTAATTGCTTGGCTGTGATTGATGGATGGAGTCTAGTCTAGTCTTGCCTAGACAAGGCTAGTACATGGTTACTTCAGCCCGTTACTGTTATGCTTTACTTATTCGATAATTGGTTAGAGACTAAGTTCTGTTCAGGTGAAGGGTTACAACCCCGATCCTTATTTGATTTACGGGTTGTAACTTGGTTGCTGGAATAGTCCTTTAGTTATCTTATCGTTTATCACCCTACTTTCATACCTCCAGTTTTCTTGTTATTATTATGATTTGTGTTCTAACTTGTTGATTTTAGTTCCTAATTGAAGCCTCCCTTGTGGCACTTGCTCTTTCTGGGGTCTGACCCAGCTGGTTTTGTATGGCCAGATTTTGGAGCAGCACCCGAGGATCTTCCCGCCTTCCAGCCAGATGGTGAACATTAGAAGAAACCCTGGCAACGAGTGGATTTTATTTTGCTCTTCCGCTCTATTGTAAAATTATTCTTTTGAGACGTCTAGCCCTCCGAGCAAGTGTTAGCTCGTGTTGAATACTTTACTTACTGTCTGCCTACGGGTTGTAACATGATTAACAAATCCTAGGGTTGATCATGTATGACTGAAACTCTTGCTAGTCCTTGTATTTTGTACGACTAGCTTCATGATCATCTGTATATGAAATGTATAAGACGTCTTACTATTGAATATCTGACGGTCTAACATCTTGTGACTATTATTACTTGCTTGAGATTGAGACACTAGGCTTGTTCTTGACAATAAGAGATTGATGGCTTGTAGATAAACCCTCATACATCTAGACAACCGTGACCGTATATAGAGGTGGATTACACTTCTATATACGTAGTTGGCTGTGTCTGCCCCCGCTCTCCAGTATTCCGGTTCTGGGGCGTGACAACCTATACAAGACACTGTCGTGTGTTCCACACAAAATAAGACAATAGGGTTGGAGATGCTGTTATAATTGAGGAATCTAAGCTAGGACTACACCCTTATTAGATTATTATTTTATTATGAATTTTATGTAATGATTTTAAAAGAAGAAGAAAAGGAAAAAAAAAATCTCCTTTCCCCCCCTTTTCTTCCTCATGGAAGAAGATTCAGAAGCCACACTAGAAGTGACCATCCACTCCGCCGAGAAGAGAGAGACCTCCAAATTCCTGTCGAAATCAAAGACCTTCGCCATCGCATGGATCGAGCCCTCCTGCAAGCAGAAGACCCCAAAGGATCTACAAACCCACTTCCACCAGAAACTCCACTTCCCGCTCACTTCCGAGGTCCTCAGCAGCTCCACTTCCGAGCTCACCATCCAGCTCCTCGCCTCCCGGCCGCTCCAGGGCCCCAGGCTCCTCGGCGTCGCCAGGCTCCCGCTGGCCTCGGTCGGCCTCGTCGCGGCGGAGCCGGCGAGGCTGCAGTTGCGGCGCCCCGGCGGCGGGGGAGGGGCGTCGGTTAGGGTTTCGGCCCGGGTCCTCTGGTGCCTCGGCCCGGCCCCGCCGGATGCCGCGGACGTCGTGCCGACGGCCCCGCCGATGCCGGAGGCAATGCCGGCGGACGATTCCGCGGCATTGGTTGCCGAAGTGATGTCGGCGGCGAGGGTCAGCTCAGTGGCGTCGGCACCGGTTGTGCAGGAGGTAATGTTGGGGAAAGGTGCTGGCTTGAGGGCTCTGTTGCCGGCGGCGGCCGATTCTGATGGCCATGGTGCGGCGTTGGTTCGGGAAGCTGCGGCAGAGGGTCCGGGTGCAGGGGGCGCGTGGAGGAGCTTCCTGGTGGGGATGGCGAGCGGGGCTGTGGCGGTTGTGGCGGTGCTGGTGGGAGCAGCTGCCGAGTTTTCGAGGGATTAAAGATGGGACCTTTTTGCAGTGAGTGCCTTTTTTTGCTTTCTTTTTTCTAGTTTGGCGATGTGCAAATGTGACTCATAACATGGTAGACAGACAGTATAAATCTAGGAAGCATAGAACTATCCGTATCGCATCGTGTCAGACACGTATTTGGACGCAGCACGAAACCTCCAAAATACACTTGTACATGCCCAAATGGATTTAGTAGCTGATTGTACAAGCAATGCCGATGGATTGGAATAGACCATGAATCTAGTTGGTTGGTACAGGGGCGGATCCAGAAATTGAAGCTGGGATGGGCTACAATGAATTAGGGTGGACTAGAAGTGGACAAACCCATAGAAAAAAAATCAAAAATAAAAAATTATAAAGAAAAAAAAAGAATGAATTTTTTTTGGGGGTGGGCTCCAGCCCACCCCACCTCCCCTTTGGATCCGCCCCTAGGTTGGTAGGACTGGCTAGTATATATGCTGTAGCTGTCGTAATAGTAGTAGAAGTTCTGTGGGTTAAGGTGCCCCAACTCGAATAGACAAATATACTGTTTTTTCTTTTATTGCTCAATACACATAGAAAAACGCTCCAAAACCAGCCGGCTGGTTTTGTATTATGGAACCATCCTATGTTTCATGTATATATAAACCTTATGCAATTTTGCGTAGGATTGCAAGTAGGACGAGACGCCAAAAGAGTGGGTTGGTATATTGTTGGATATATGCCTTAATTTAGTCTTCGATGTAGAATTGGAGAAATGTAGGAAATCCTTCTTAAAACTCTGGCCTTTAAAAAAATTGCTTACGACGAAAGCATTATCCAGACAATGAAATGATCAATTAAACTCCTAGCAGGTGGATGACTTAAGTGTGATGATAGGTTGATAGACAATAGGTTGTCTATAATGATAGTCACGTATTTTGTTGAAACTTTACTTTATCTGTAGCAAGTTGTTAATATTATTCTTTTCACATTATTTTTGAACATCCATGTAGCTTGAAACATAAAGCAAGAAATGGAGGATGCCCAGTCTAAGAGCATCTCCAACCCTATTGTCTTGTTATGTGTTGTGAGTCTTAGGTGTCATGAGACACAAGACAATGTATTTCTTAGGTGGCAAGATTATATTCACAAAAGCCAATGCGATAGAAATGTCTTCTCCAATGCAAAAGTATTAAGAAGACAATATTTTTTTTTTCAACTCCAAGACAACTCCTCCGCTTCTTCCTTTTTTATAAATATTTGTATTCATAATTGAAGACGTGGTGATAAAGTCATTGTGAAGTGCATTGTCTAGATCTAGACAACCAACTTCACATTGTCCTTGCCATGTCATTCCCATGTCAACTTCATGATTTATTCTACATTTGCGTTGGAGAAGGATTTTTGAAATGAAAGCTTGTCATTCCTATGTGGCAACCACTTTTTTAAACACACAATAGGGTTGGAGATGCTCAAAGGATAATAATGTGTTATGTCTACAGATCCTATAAGTATGTGTCTGGAAAGGAGAATAAAACTCTCATCTTACCTTCCGTGTATTTGAGTGAACTGCTACCTTCAACCATCAGTACGGCATTTTTGTCATCGGAGCATGTATATAAAGTTATAAACAATGCAACATTTCAAGCAAGCTTTGAAAACTAGGTTTCGGAGCGTTCCAATGGATATATTTTCGGCATTTTTCTTGGGGGGGGGGGGGGGGGGGGGGGGGGGGGGGGGGGGGAGGGGGGGGGGGGGTGGTGGATCGGGAAGGTTCTGGTGGTTGGTTTCAGTAGTTTCGGCATATTGATTTCAGACGATATTAAAACCTTGAGCTCAAGGTTATAATGTAACATATAGTTCAACCATAGGTTCAATAAGATCCATTGAACATAAAGAAACATACCAATATGAGCTAGAACTAATTCTAGATCTCTTATTCGTCCTCGACCTAAATCATAGTTTTTTGTAAGGTTTTCTATCCTTATGTCTGCTTGCATACTTGTTGAAATCTTCAGTCTTGATATAGGTCATGTCCTGCCCATGAACTACTGCAGCTCCTTTGGGTTATGTGGACGGTGGATGTTAATCTAATTGTGTCGGATGGAAATCCAACAATGTCACTCATTTACGGGAATTGCGCCTTTGCAAAGATGTGATCATGTGAGGGGGATGTGAGAGTCGGACTGTCTTAGTTTCACACACATGTTATGGTCTTGAGTGCAAAAGTAGCTGGTATCGACTAGCAAATCAGTTATACAAGCAATGCCATTGTTGGTACAAATATCTTAGTCGTCCTCAACCTACAATACAGTATTTAGGTTCTGTCATTATGTTTGCTTTTATACTTAAGTTGAGATCTCCTATCTTCTGCAAAGGTGGCTGGTATTGACTAGCAAATCAGTTATACAAGCAATGCCGTCGGATGGTACGAATACATTAATAGTTCCAGTATGGTATGGATTTGTCACGACCCGATCCCAGGATACTGGGTCCAGTCGGATCATGCCCAGCCTACACCATTGTGAGATGGTGGCAGTAAGCTGTATCAAGCAGTAGTACACAAGCATAGAATTCTAGAATATGGAAAATGAAAACATTTCTATTTGAACCGAAAATTAGAACTAATGTCTACTGCATCAAAATCACAAATAGAGAAAACATTCAGTTAATACAACTTTGTTTTCTTTTTATTACAACTTTCGAATAGAGAAAGAAACTAGATGGCAGGTGCAGCTAAAACTCTTGGGCTCCCGGTCCGGGCTCAACTACCTCCTCAGAATCCAGGTCGGATCCGTAGTAGAAACTAAAGGCAAGCTCCTCGTCCTCACAATCACCTAAAATATTGGTATCCAGTCAGAATGGGGAGCAAGAACATACATCCAAATACAGCATTCTAATAATAATAAATGATGCAAGGCAGTTTAAAAGCATATTATATTTTTTCTAAGTAATAATAAAGAAATCAACAGGGCAATGAAATCTCAAGAGCTACGATGATGCAATCTACAATGATTCAATAGTGATTTGAGTGTATAGCAGATCTGTGACCGACTGGTAGATTCAATGTGTATACTAATATTTTGGCCAAATGCTAGTGTACGATACGACACCCCCTGTGTAATAGGGGTTAGCGCGAGAGAGACAATAATAGTAACATGACTTTGGTCACAGTTGCTATACTATTTTCCAATCCCTGAGTCAATAGTCAATCAAGCAATCAATGTGGGGTCCAAGAGGGATCCCGTGAGTCGGTGTTGATACAATATATATGGTCCTATCGATGTAAAACATTTAATTATTAATTAAAACACGGATATGAATAGTATGATACTTGTCTTGGTGTTTCCGGTGCTGTAGGTGACAACAAAAAAATATTCAGGCTAGGTCCCAGAACTGAATCCTACATTAGCGAATGTGACTTAGTTGCCAATTTAAAGTTGCTACAATTCTAATCAATCACTTATTAATGATATGATAATCGTCTTGACTCTAAATTCACCAATAATTATAGTAAAGCATTTGTTTGATCATGAAAATATTTTAAGTGTGTAAATGTAAGAAAAAATACGATTTTGGTAAAAATAATAAAACTTATTATTTCTTTAATGAAATTATCATTAATCTCATTAATAATAAGTTTGTGACAATTTTTGTAAATATTTTTGACTATGAAAATAATTTATGCAAAAATACCCTTTTTAATACTTTTAGCAAAATATACGTAATTAGTTACTATTAAATAAAACAATCTTTTTAAATAATCAATAATTATTTAGTAACGTGAAATCACTATTTTTAAATTAATAAGTAGATTTTTATTTTATAGGTAGAACTAATATTTTAGTTAGGTAAAATTATACAAAACTCTTTTTGGTAAAGAAACTATTTTTGGAAGCTAATTAATATTTTTATCTACGTAAAAATATTCATACGTATTTAATACGTCTAGAACAACAGGATTAGGACTGTAATCATTTATTAATAATCTATAAACTTGACTAATCCATGTAGACATTTATAATTATACATATATATCATCTAGTAATTTATGACGGCATATAATTATTTCTTAGCAACACTAAGCTAACATTATGCATTAATCAATTAATGAGTTCTAATACATAATCACATATTCCAATTTAGGAAACTATCTTTTCCGGAATTGACAGAGCTTCATTCTGTTAATTCTGGTAGGGCAAAAAGTTAGTTTCTCTCCTAATCTCTATTCTGGAAAAAGAACAGAAACTCTGACAGAAGTTTACCGGGATGTTGTGGAAGGAGAACCGAAGGGTTGCCTGGCCTCGAGTCACGTAAACGGCGGGGACACGGACGGGACACGCGAATGGATCGGCACGTGCACGAGGAAGCCGGCGGGTGGGTCACGCGAGACCCGAGAGGCGCACACGCGGGGGGAGGACGTGCTAGTGCACGCGGGGATGCGCGGGCGGGACGTGCGGGACTGTCGCGGGGGTGCGCGGGAGCTGTCGCGCATGCGACGTGGGTCGGGCTATCGCGCATGGGCACATGGTTGGCCGACGGTCGCGGGATCGGTCGGCGGTCGCATCGAAAATACCCCGAGAGGGGTGTTGAAACGTCTGGGGCGACGCGGGGATTGTCGGGGTGCGATCAGAATCGGGAGGAAGAGTGTGGAGGGTGATTGGGAGGCTTTATGAAGGTTTTGGGAAGGTGGAAAGGTTCTGTGAGGAAGACTAGTTTTTGTGTGTTTTGATCTACACGTAGGAAACGTGTAGATCCGGGAGTGGGGACAGTCGTGCGGGGTTGCCGGGAGAATGGAGTTAGTGGGTTGAATGGGTAGGGAGTTAGGTTTAGTAGGTTAGGGTTAAAGGGTTGTGTTGAGAAATAGGTTAACGGGTTTGGGTTGAGAGTTGGGCTAAATGGTTTGGATCGAGGAATGGGCTAAACCGCGGGCTCAAGTTATGGACTCTAATTGATCTAGCCAAAAATCAATATTAAAACCCTTGCAATCAATTAATTATTATGAATACAAATAAAAAAAAATTGTTTTTCCCATTTTCGAATAATAATAATAATAATAATAATAATAATAATAATACACATTATTCTATAATTAATAGCATTTAAATATTATAAAACTCATTATTGATTAAAACTAAATTTATCGGTTTTACAATCTTTCCTCCTTAAAAAATTGTCCTCAAAATTTCTACCGGTAATGAAAAGAGAGGGTTAGAATATACCTAGAACAGATGAGTATACTTCTCTCATCTCAGCCTCTCGCTCCCAGGTTGACTCGTCTGGAGAGTTGTGACGCCACTCCACTCTGATTAGTGGAATCACAGTGTTGCGTATCTTCTTCTCTTTGCGATCCAAGATTCTTACCGATTGTTCTGGTACTGTGAGACTTGGTCCAATTTTCAACTCTGAGTGATCCAAAATGTGGCTCGGGTCTGATACGTAGCGCCTTAGCTGCGACACGTGGAAGACGTTGTGCTCGCCCTCGAGACTTGGTGGAAGAGCCTCTCTGTATGCTACTTATCCGACTCTGCTTAGCACCTCAAATGGACCAATATACCTGGTACTAAGCTTCCCAGCTCGGCTGAATCTGATAGTGCCTCTGGTAGGAGAAATTCTGACAAAGACCTTGTCTCCTGCCTCAAACTCTAATGTTCGGCGCTTATTGTCTGTCCAATGCTTCTGGCGGTCCTGTACAATCCTCAGTGTCTCTTTGATCAGCCTTATTTTCTCTGGAACATCTGTAACCATCTCTGGTCCCAGCATAACTCGATCTCCTACGTCGTCCCATGATAGTGGAATGTGGCAACGATGTCCGTACAACGCCTCAAATGATGTCATGCGGATGCTGGCATGGTAGCTATTGTTATATGAGAACTCGACCAGGTGTAAATGATCTTCCTAAGATCCTCCAAACTGCAAGACGCATGATCTCAGCATGTCCTTAAGCGTCTGAATAGTCCTTTCTGACTGTCCGTCGGTTTGTGGATGGTATGCAGTGCTGAACTTTAGCTGGGTACCCAAGCTTTCCTGTAGACTCTTCCAGTAGTGTGAGGTGAATCGGCTGTCTTTGTCTGATACAATACTGACTGGAACTCCATGAAGCCGGTAGATATTCCGCATAAAGAGGGCTGCTAACTTCTCGGTGGATAGACGAACCGTGAAGGAGATAAAGTGGGCAGACTTGGTCAATCTGTCTACAATTACCCAGATGGCATCCTTCCCTCTTTGGGATTTAGGCAATTCCGTTACAAAGTCCATGGTAATGTGCTCCCATTTCCACTCAGGAATAGGAAGCAACTGTAGCAATCCTGCTGACCTCTGACGGTCTGCCTTTACCTGCTGGTAGATCAAGCACTTGGAGACGAATTCTGCCACGTTTCTCTTCATTCAAAGCCACCATACATGTACTCTCATGTCCTTGTACATTTTGTTTGCTCCTGGATGAATGGAATGCTGCGACTGATGTGCCTCCTGCATCAGCTCGTTCCTCAGTTCACCAGTCGGCACGCAAAGACTCGTGCCATGCCTCAATGCTCCATCTCCAGCTATTGAGAAACCCTCAAGTGTTCCGGCTAACACTCGGTCTCTCAGCTTGCACAGTGTCTCATCCTGGAACCGAGTCTCCTTGACTTTGTTGATTAGGCTGGACTGCACTTGTAATTGTATCATGGGCGAGTCCAGTCCTGGTACAGTAGCTTCTTTTCCAAGCTTCAACATCACTGCTTCTGGTAACACCATTTCTAGTCCAAGCTTCTCCATGTCTTCTAGCAGATGCCGGTCCTTTGTTAGAAACATAGCCAACGGATACCGACTAAACGCATCAGCAACTACTTTAGCCTTACCCGGATAGTACTGCAAATTGACATCAAAGTCCTTCATGAGCTCCAGCCTATCGCCTCTGGCGTATGTTGAGCTCCTTCTGCGTAAAGACATACTTTAGACTTTTGTGGTCCGTGTATATCTGTCACGCTCCATAACCAGAATACTAGCAAGTGAGGACGGACAAGGCCAGCTACGCAATCCCAAAGTACACCAGTACTCTGAAATTACGTATAAGCTGTCAAGACATGGGGGTTACTTCTACAAGCCAACAGTCGATCCTAGGTTAAACAACCCTAGGTATCTCAATCACAGGCAATTATACAAAGTACAAGAAGTATGATCATCAGACATACAATAGTAAAGCGTCCCAAACCATTTATACATGGATGATCATGAAGCTAGTCATACCAAAATAGAGAACTAGCAAGAGTAATAGTCATACATGATAAGCTCTAGCTATAGTCTAGAATACGCACATCATGTCTAGGCCCGTAGGCTAAATGCCAAGAACCAAAACACGAGCTAAACACGTGTTCGGAGGCTAAACGCCACAAAAGAATAATGTAAATATTAAGTGGGAGAATGATAAGAAACCCACTCAGGTACTCTGGTGCTTCGGATAGTCACCGTCGAGTAGATGGTGCGGAAGATCCCTTGCGCTTCTCTATCAGATCTGGTCAAACAAAACCAGTGGGGTCAGACCCCCAAATAGCAAGTACTACAAAGGAAGCCAAACTATGAACTAAAACCAGCAATAGCTAACATAGCAATAGTTAGAGATATAATTAAGTAAAAGCAGATCGAGACTCGTGCACTACCAATGCACTTATCCCGAACCTAGAAAGACAATAAGTAAAGCATCAACATGTGAGCATGTTAGATAACTGTGACTTGTGAGGATGTTATGCAACTAGGGCATGAGAGCCTGTAAGAATTATATGGAATGACAATGATAAGATGACTTGGGAACTAGTCCAGAAGCCCAGTTACAACCCGTAAACCAAACAAGGACCGGGGTTGTAAGCCTTCTTATGAACAGAACTACGTCTCGAATCATTTATCGACAATAAGTAAAGCATAAATAATGATGTACTGAAATAAACATACGGACACTGCCTAGACAAAACTAGATTGGACTGGACTGACTCCATCCATCAAACACGGCCAAGCAATGAGTACGGCTTGATACATTAGCTAACTAGGGTTATCACAAGCCTAGTTACTAACAAGATGCAACGAGATATTCCCACAGTCACAAGTCCTGCAGCTATCCAGTTACCCTTCCGCAGGTTGAGAGTTGTATTAGGTGGATACATCGCCCAGGAGACAAATGTATCCCATGGTGACTTGGGAGTGCAACACATGATAGTGTGCTGGAAATGCGCCCTACTCGACGGCAGGCTACAAGTCCAATTAAAGCGCCCAGATAACGGGATCGCCTGTGACTGTAAAATCTCTCTATATGAACTACTTGATCAATCTAGTTATTAACCTAGTCAGATCCAGTATGAATCCCTGACCGTGGTAATCAGGAATCCATGTCCTAGACATGATGCAAGACGAGACATGTAGTTTGTGCACGCATACACAATACATTCAACCACAGTGTCCAAAAGAGTTGTATTAGCAAGAAGAATAGCCGTCACAACAGCATCTTGATTATACATGTCATGTTAGGTTTACTTGTCATATCAAGAGTGCGCCACAACGGACCACTATCAAGAGTTATCATGTTAAGGTTGCTTGTTAAGAGTGCGCCACTATCATTTTAGCATGTAAAGACATGTTCAAGAGTGCACCACGACGGGTCACCATCATGTAAACAAAGAAAGACATGTATCAGAGTGCACCACAACGGATCACTATCTAGTATAGGTAGAGAAGAGACGTGTAGCATGAGTGCACCACGACGGGTCACTATCATGTAAAGCAAGAAAAAGACATAAATCATGAGTGCACCCCGACGGGCCACAATCATGCTAAGCAAAGAAGAGAAATGGCAACAAATATAGCATGTAAGTAAGAACTTGTCCAAAAAGGGGTATCATGGCATGGAAGAGGGAATAAATAAAGTAACTACTTGGCATAAAAACAATAATTGAATCTGTGCTAGTGTTAGGTGTACAAAGAGTGTACAATCATTTTCTAACTGTACAAGATCGTCAAATCATGTTAAGAAATTTATTGCAGTCGAAGAAACATCAAAACGTCAAGTACAGAAAATATGCCAAAAGATCAAAACTATGATTGAAATCATCAATCGCATATGAATTCTAATTAAAGTGAAACAAAAGTATTCTTGAAGCCAAGACAAAGATCTGCAACTTTCATGTTGGAAGTTGGAAGAAATTATGGCCACAAATCAACCAAATGGGACATAAAACAGCTAAAAAACAGCCAAAATAGACACTATGCGGCACTATGCATCTATGCGGACTGGCACTATACGGCCATGCACTATGCAGCTATGCGGACTGGTACTATGCGGCCAGCACTATGCAGCTATGCGGCCAGCACTATACATCTATGCGGACTGTTACTATACGGCCAGCACTATGCATCTATGCGGACTGGCACTATGTGGCCAACACTATGCATCTATGCGGCCAACACTATGCGGCCAACACTATGCATCTATACGGACGAGCACTATACGGCCAGCACTATGCATCTATACGGACTGGCACTATGCGGCCAGCACTATGCATCTATGTGGACTGGCACTATACGGCCAGCACTATGCAGCTATGCGGCCAGCACTATGCATCTATGCGGACTGGCACCATGCGGCCAACACTATGCATCTATGCGGACTGGTACTATGCGGCCAGCACCATGCATCTATGCGGCCAGCACTATGCATATACGCGGACTGGCACTATGCAGCCAGCACTATGCATCTATGCGGACTGACACTATTCATCGTCCCTGCCAGAACCAGGACAGATGAACATAGAAGATGTTCAAATCTTATTTGGCCATAACTTTCTCAAAACAAGTCGAAATCTAACTTTTGAAAGGTCAAAATTGTGTAGAATCAAATTTTCTACCACATGGAACAATTAGTTTTAGAAAACAAGTAAGTTTGATAGATCAAAACCAAGAAAAATCGAAAATGAAGTAAACTTAGATCTACAAGAATTTATCCACCAAAATGAAAAATGCCAAGTTCTAAAGATACTTAGAATCATGTAAGAAAGAGTTTAGAACAAACAAAATAACATTTGTCCAACATTTGGCAAGATGTACTTGCCTTAGGTTGGAGGAGAAAATGAAGAGGAAGAAGATGAAGAGAATGAAAATAATGGAGAAGAGAGAGAGAGAGAAGTTTTTTATATAAAACCCTTCTCATCTAAAACCAACCCAAACCAAGTCATGCCAAGTTGAACCAAACCAAATTAAACCAAGTCAAAATTAAACCAAAGCAAGGCTAAGAAGACAAGTTAAAATACGGGTCACCTGACAAGGGCCAGAATTTCGTATACGTACACTGAAAACACGTATAACAGAAAACGGGAGTGACAGGCATGCCGTCGGCATACAATGGTATACTGGTGATATGCCGGTCAAGGAGAAAATATATAAGTTGAGAAAAATTTAAAATGTTCCGAAAATCAATAAAATAGGAAATACAGTACAAAAGTACGTATCGGTATATAAATACCGATACGGTGAGACGAGTCTCACAACTCTCCCATCTTTAGAAAAATTCTGTCCTCGGAATTTCCTAAAGCTAGTCGAGCAAGATAACCAAAACAAAAGCTCAAGAAAATACAACTATCTCCATAAAACGAAGCATGGCATATAAGTAATTGAAGGCAACAATAATATAAATAAATGCGTAAGCAGTAACACAACCACAATCAAGAAGGATTGGAGGCATATGAATAGATATGTCTCCTGAGTCAGTAGAGTAGGGACCAACGTCTCCGCTGGCTTACGCTGACTCCCAAAATGGATAAAGGTCAAGTCTCAAGGTATGTCGGTACAAACGACTTAGTCTAAAGATATGACACTACCCAGGACGTATCTTCGTAGTCGAGATACATGATATTTATCACATGTCTCGACTATGAGGACAGAAGAGTGGGACGAGAAACTCGCCTTCACTCACCGAATAAGTCAAACCGACCATTGTACTCTACATATAGATAGAATACAAAGTCGCCGACCGGAACCCAAGATATACAGCCACTACCTGACCTGCTACTGAAACACGAATCCAAGGCCATAACTGAAAGAAAATCATGAAGATGGTACCTGAGATTCCCAAGGTATTACCCTTGTGCAAATACTAGAGCTGCTCCCGGTACTGCGCATTCAATCGCGCTCTGAGCTGCCTGACCCTCTGAGCTCGCGATGGCGGTGGGTATTGTGCCAATGGTTGAACATCTAGTATTGGCCCCAACTGCTCGTCCACTATTGGAGGTGATGACTGAGGCGACTGAAAGGACTGTAGTGGTACATCTGGTGTAGCTGGTCGTCTTCGAGATGTCGGATATGGACAAGTGCTAATTGAATGGTCCTCTGCTCCACAGCGGAAGCATCGCCTATTGGCCGTCCAACAAACTGATCTGAGATGTCATATCTTCCCATAATAGGTGCATCCTACTTGTTCTGCCTGATACTGTCGCTGGTTTCACTGCCTCTGAGCTTGCTGCTACTGAACCGGCGCTGTTGCCTGTTGGTTGGAAGGCTGGAAGGATGACTATCCACCTTGACTCCTCCGGGGACAAATTCCTATCATGTGGTCAGGTGAACCGCACGATAAACATAGAAAGTTAGCCCTTCGACAAGTAAGATGAGTGTGTCCTTCCCTTCCACAGATGGAACATACGGTTGGTAACTCCTGGTGCTGGTATGGATGTTGGTCTGCTGGTACTGGTGATGGACGTTGGGGTGAAAAGCCTGATACGGGTGAATGGTACATCTTACGACCCTCAGTTCTAGATTCGGTCCTTCTGGCTATATGCTCCCGCTCTCGTACTGCCTCCACAGTAGGTCGGGCTCGATATGCTGACTGGCTGGATGACTGGTACCGCCTGGCTCCAACCTGTACTCCTTCTGGCTGCAAGTTCTCGGCTCGAAATTCGTCGGGTATTCCTTGCTCACTTTGGTTTATCAACATCTGGATACTTTGCTGGAGAACGATATCTCGTCGTTGTTGTGACTCTATCATTTCCTTGATGATCCCTATGAGTGCAGGTACATTAGACTGATCTGGAACTACCTCCGCTCGAACTGCTGGTTGTACGGGCACAGCGGGATGATCGGGATGGACTGACATATCTGCCCTCAAGTCAACTCTCGACTCTGCACCTGAATGCTGAGGCTGATCCTCCACAACTGGCCTAACAGAAGATTGCTGACCTGCTATCGGCAGAACCCAAACAAGGTAATCGGAAGGTTTAGGAACAATGCCCCTGAAAGTTGAAGGACACAATGATCAAATCGAGGGAACAAGAATGATCAACGATGAAGGCAGATATCAGGTCAAAGGATCGGGGGTAGAGAATAATACGAAGGATATCAATAAAGATAATTGTGACTGAGATAACTAAATATCAGTAACCCCCACATATCTGATAAATCAGACCTGCATGGGCCACCACTAAAACCTGTGTCACGCCCCAGAACCAGAATACTAGCAAGTGGGGACGGACAAGGCCAGCTACGCAATCCCAAAGTACACCAGTACTCTGAAATTACGTATAAGCTGTCAAGACATGGGGGTTACTTCTACAAGCCAACAGTCGATCCTAGGTTAAACAATCCTAGGTATCTCAATCACAGGCAATTATACAAAGTACAAGAAGTATGATCATCAGACATACAATAGTAAAGCGTCCCAAACCATTTATACATGGATGATCATGAAGCTAGTCATACCAAAATAGAGAACTAGCAAGAGTAATAGTCATACATGATAAGCTCTAGCTATAGTCTAGAATACGCACATCATGTCTAGCCCCGTAGGCTAAATGTCAAGAACCAAAACACGAGCTAAACACGTGCTCGGAGGCTAAACGTCACAAAAGAATAATGTACATATCAAGTGGGAGAATGATAAGAAACCCACTCAGGTACTCTGGTGCTTCGGATAGTCACCGTCGAGTAGATGGTGCGGAAGATCCCTTGGGCTTCTCTATCAGAGCTGGCCAAACAAAACCAGTGGGGTCAGACCCCCAAATAGCAAGTACCACAAAGGAAGCCAAACTATGAACTAAACCAGCAATAGCTAACATAGCAATAGTTAGATATATAATTAAGTAAAAGCAGATCGAGACTCGTGCACTACCAATGCACTTATCCCGAACCTAGAAAGACAATAAGTAAAGCATCAACATGTGAGCATGTTAGATAACTGTGACTTGTGAGCATGTTATGCAACTAGGGCA
Organism: Iris pallida; assembly: GCA_029216955.1. Classification (NCBI taxonomy): domain Eukaryota; kingdom Viridiplantae; phylum Streptophyta; class Magnoliopsida; order Asparagales; family Iridaceae; genus Iris; species Iris pallida. The sequence continues at coordinate 23,777,402 of JANAVB010003200.1, forward strand.
TGAGAGCCTGTGAGAATTATATGGAATGACAATGATAAGATGACTTGGGAACTATTCCAGAAGTCCAGTTACTACCCGTAAACCAAACAAGGACCGGGGTTGTAACCCTTCTTCTGAACAAAACTACGTCTCTAATCATTTATCGACAATAAGTAAAGCATAAATAATGATGTACTGAAATAAACATACGGACACTGCCTCGACAAAACTAGACTGGACTGGACTGGACTGACTCCATCCATCAAACACGGCCAAGCAATGAGTACGGCTTGATACATTAGCTAACTAGGGATATCACAAGCCTAGTTACTAACAAGATGCAACGAGATATTCCCACAGTCACAAGTCCTGCAGCTATCCAGTTACCCTTCCGCAGGTTGAGAGTTGTATTAGGTGGATACATCGTCCAGGAGACAAATGTATCCCATGGTGACTTGGGGGTGCAACACATGACAGTGTGCTGGAAATGCGCCCTACTCGACGGCAGACTACAAGTCCAATTAAAGCGTCCAGATAACGGGATCGCCTGTGACTGGAAAATCTTTCTATATGAACTACTTGATCAATCTAGTCATTAACCTAGTCATATCCAGTATGAATTCTTGGCCGTGGTAATCAGGAATCCATGTCCTAGACATGATGCAAGACGAGACATATTGTTTGTGCACGCATACACAATACATTCAACCACGGTGTCCAAAAGAGTTGTATTAGCAAGAAGAATAGCCGTCACAACAGCATCTTGATTATACATGTCATGTTAGGTTTACTTGTCATATCAAGAGTGCGCCACAACGGACCACTATCAAGAGTTATCATCTTAAGGTTGCTTGTTAAGAGTGCGCTACGACGGGCCACTATCATGTTAGCATGTAAATACATGCTTAAGAGTGCATCACGACGGGTCACCATCATGTAAACAAAGAAAGACATGTATCAGAGTGCACCACAACGGGTCACTATCTAGTATAGGTAGAGAAGAGACGTGTAGCATGAGTGCACCACGACCGGTCACTATCATGTAAAGCAAGGAAAAGACATAAATCATGAGTGCACCCCGACGGGCCACAATCATGCTAAGCAAAGAAGAGAAATGACAACAAATATAGCATGTAAGTAAGAACTTGTCCAAAAAGGGGTATCATGGCATAGAAGAGGGAATAAATAAAGTAACTACTTGGCATAAAAACAATAATTGAATCTGTGTTAGTGTTAGGTGTACAAAGGGTGTACAATAATTTTCTAACTGTACAAGATCATCAAATCATGTTAAGAAATTTATTGCAGTCGAAGAAACCTTAAAACGTCAAGTACAGAAAATATGCCAAAAGATCAAAACTATGATTGAAATCATCAATCGCATATGAATTCTAATTAAAGTGAAACAAAAAGATTCTTGAAGCCAAGACAAAGATATGCAACTTTCATGTTGGAAGTTGGGAGAAATTCTGGCCACAAATCAGCCAAATATGACATAAAATAGCCAAAATAGGCACTATGCGACACTATGCATCTATGCGGACTGGCACTATACGGCTAGGCACTATGCAGCTATGCAGACTGGCACTATGCGGCCAGCACTATGCAGCTATGCGGCCAGCACTATGCAGCTATGCGGCCAACACTATGCATCTATGCGGACTGGCACTATGCGGCCAGTACTATGCATCTATGCGGACTGGTACTATGCGGCCAGCACTATGCTTCTATGCGGACTGGCACTATGCGGCCAGCACTATGCATCTATGCGGACTGGCACATGCGGCCAACACTATGCATCTATGCGGCCAGCACTATACGGTCAGCATTATGCATCTATGCGGACTGACACTATGCGGCCATCACTATGCATCTATGCGGACTGACACTATTGATCGTCCCTGCCAGAACCAGGACAGATGAACATAGACGATGTCCAAATCTTATTTGGCATAACTTTCTCAAAATAAGTCGAAATCTAACTTTTCAATGTCAAAATTGTGTAAAATCAAAATTTCTACCACATGGAACAATTAGTTTTAGAAAACAAATAAGTTTGATAGATCAAAACCAAGAAAAATAAAAAATGAAGTAAACTTAGATCTACAAGAATTTATCTACCAAAATGAAAAATGCCAAGTTCTAAAGATGCTTAGAATCATGTAAGAAAGAGTTTAAAACAAACAAAATAACATTTGTCCAACATTTGGCAAGATGTACTTGCCTTAGGTTGGAGGAGAAACTGAAGAGGAAGAAGATGAAGAGAATGAAAATAATGGAGGAGAGAGAGAGAAGTTGATTTTTATATAAAACTCTTCTCATCTAAAACCAACCCAAGCCAAGTCATGCCAAGTTGAACCAAACCAAATTAAACCAAGTCAAAATTAAACCAAAGCAAGGCTAAGAAGACAAGTCAAAATACGAGTCACCTGACAAGGGCCAGAATTCCGTATACGTACACTGAAAACACGTATAACAGAAAACGGGAGTGACATGCATGCCGTCGGCATACAATGGTACACTGGCAATATGCCGGTCAAGGAGAAAATATATAAGTTGAGAAAAATTTAAAATGTTCCGAAAACCAATAAAATAGGAAATACAGTACAAAAGTACGTATCAGTATATAAATACCGATACGGTGAGACGAGTCTCACAATATCTCCCCCTTCTCGCCATATAGGTAATACTTCCAGAGCTTCAGGGCGAAGATGACCGCTGCTAGCTCCAGATCATGCGTCGAGTAATTCTTCTCATGATCTCGTAACTGTCGAGAAGTATAAGCAATTACCTTTCCATGCTGCTGTAGTGCACATCTCAATCCTTTGCCGGAAGCGTCACTATAGATAGAAAATCCACCTGATCCTGAGGATAGCGACAAAATCGGTGCTGATGTCAACCTTCTCTACAATTCTTCAAATGATGCCTGGCACGTCTCTGGCTAGACGAATTCTTCATTCTTCCTGGTTAGCTTTGTCATGGGCTCAGCAATCCTTATGAAGTCCTTCACGAACTTCCTGTAATATCCAGCTAAGCCCAAGAAGCTTTTGATCTCTGCAACTGAACTGGGTGTCTTCTACGTCTCCACGGCAGCTATCTTCTTAGGATCCACTGATATGCCTTCTCCTGTGACAACGTGGCCGAAAACGTCTACCTTGTCTAAGAAGAACTCGCACTTGGACAGCTTACCATAAAGCTTCTCCTTCCTTAATGTCTCCAAGACTATCCACAAGTGCTGCTCATGTTCTTCTTTGGTCTTCGAATAGATCAGAATGTCGTCAATAAAGACTACGACAAACTGGTCTAGGTACTCATGGAAGACCTTGTTCATGAGATTCATAAACATTGCTGGGGCATTTGTAAGTCCAAAGGGCATGACCAAGAACTCATATTGTCCATATTTGGTGTTGAATGTCGTCTTTGGAATGTCTTCTTTCCTCACTTTGACTTGGTGATATCCAGACCTGAGATTAATCTTCGAGAATACCTTCGTTCCACTCAACTGATCGAAGAGGTTATCGATCCTAGGCAGAGGATACTTGTTCTTGATGGTGATGTTGTTCAATGCCCGGTAATCTATGCACATCCGAACCGTTCCGTCCTTCTTGGGCACAAATACGACTGGTGCCCCCCGGGTGAAGCACCACTTCTAATGAATCCATGGGCCTTGAGCTCGTCGATCTGATCCTTCATCTCCTTAGCCTCCTTGGGGTTGATTCTGTAGCATCGTTGTCAGATAGGGGAAGAGCCAGGTACTAGGTTGATAGTGAACTCCATGTTACGATCAGTCGATAATCCTGGAAAGTTGTCGGAGAAGACATCTAGAAATTTTGTTATAAGGGGATGAGGGGGTCCGGTATCTTCTGTGATAGAGGTGTAGGAGACACACCCAATGCTTTCTGGTGCTCGAACCACCTCGAACTTGGGTCCTCTAGGTGGACTAAAGATGACACAACCTCGATGACAGTCTATCAAGACGTGCTGGTTGCTCAGCCAGTCCATTCCCAAGACTACATCGTAGTTAGGGAGAGGCATTACTAGAAGGGGTGCTAGGAAAGTTTGATCTGAGATAGTGATAGGGCATGTGCAAGTCTCTGTGATTGGGATAGGTCCACCTTCGGTCATTACTCTACAAATCATCTTACTACATCCTACATCTATGCGATATGTAGTAATGAAGTTCGATGATATGAAACTATGTGAAGCCCCAGAATCAAATAAAGCTAATGTCGGGTGCGAATTTAATAAAATAGCACCTGCGATGACATCTCCCTCAGTCTCTAGCTCCTCAACAGCCAAGGCAAAAGCTTGTCCTGCTCTGTGCTGGTTGTAGTGCTGCTGCTGGGTAGGTAGTGGACCTCTCTGCTGTCCAGCTCCAGTCCTATTGAATGCCGTGGGATAGTCCTTAACCTGATGGGCGGCAGACCCACAAGCAAGGCAATGACCCAGCTTCTTCCTGCAGATCTCTGCAGTGTGACCGGGCCTATTGCAATAGGTACAGTTGGGCACATTCGGTTGATTGTGCTAGAGTACCCTGTTGGGTGCTGCTGTCTGCTGAGGTCGCTGGAGATAATGTGACCTGTTGTTGGGCCTCTTGAAGTTGCCCTGATGGTTGTTGCTGGATCCTGGATGCTCCCACTTGGGTCGGACTGGCGAACTGGCCTCAACATCTTGAGCCACTTTCAGCATTTTGTCATAAGTTTTCGCACCATTTGCAGCTACCAAGGTGCGGATCTCCTCTCTCAATCCGTGCCAGAACTTCTTGGCACGCTCCACTGGGTCTTCTAACAGGCGAGGCGCAAATCTGTCGAGCCGATTGAACTCAGCTGCGTACTCCTCAATAGTACGGTCTTCCTGCTTCAGATCATGAAACTGCCTCCCCATAGCTTCTAGGACGGCTTCCGGAAAGAACTTCCGCTTGAACTACTTCTTGAAGGAACGTCAGGAGGTTCCTCCAGTCTGGAATCTGGGCTCATTCTTGTACCAAATATTGGCCAGATCCCTGAGCTGTAGAGCTACAGCCTCTACCATAAGGTCGGCAGGGAGTCGAGCGACGCTGATAAGTCGCTCCATATCATCCAGCCACTCGTCTACGTAGATGAGGCCCTCTCTTCCCTTAAAAGGGCACGGGTCCAACTTCTTAAAATTCTCAATGTTTCCGACCTTTTCCTGGACAATCGGCTACTTGTCAGACATATTCTTCCAATGAAACATAAGACTTAACAAATCATCCTTATCTTACCTTGGCAGGCCTCTGATTTGACTGCGCTAAGTCTTGTGCTACCATAGCCACATTATAGACATTCTTCATGCCTTCTCTCATAATCGTGGTCTGTTCGCGATTAGCTTCAGCTTGGGCCCTCTGGGCCTCAAGAACTCCTCGTAGTAGGCCTACGAGCTCGGCGGGGTCCATGGCACAGGTGGTGCAGCGGGAGGATTCACATCAGCAGGTGGTGGTGTGGTCTTCGGAGGAATCGGTGCTGCTGCATGCACTGTGGAATTGTAAGCAGTGTGGGGAGTCCGTGCAACATGGGGACGATCAGTAAGCTGCAACGGAGAAGAGTCGGATTGAGCCTGAGTAGGGGTGTTCTCAGAGGATGAAACTCCTCGACAGCAGGCCCAGAACGGGTTGTCTTCCCTTTCGCCATTCTCTGAAAGGTTTAGGTTTGTTTGTAAGGTAACCTACGAAACTATAAGCAAGCAAAAATAATTATATAGATAGATAATTTCGGTCCTATGTTGTGACAGGGTAAAAATAGTTCAAGTGTTCTAGTTGTTTCTAGAGTCTGTTTTTCTGAAGTCATTCTTAAACCTAAGGTCAGATTGTAGGACTGCATGTTTGTTTAGACTAAGTTGACTAGACCAATATTGCAGAACTGGACCTGTATGGGCCACCACGGAAAACATGTCACGACCCGATCCCAAGATACTGGGTCCAGTCGGACCATGTCCAGCCTACACCGTTGTGAGACGGCGACAGTAAGTTGTATCAAGCGGTAGTACACAAGCATTGAATTCTAGAATACGGAAAATGAAAACATTTTTATTTGAACTGGAAATTAAAACTAATATCTACTGCATCAAAATCACAAACTGAGAAAATATTCAATTAATACAACTTTGTTTTCTTTTTATTACAACTTTCGAATAAAGAAAGAAACTAGATGGCAGGTGCAGCTAAAACTCCTGGGCTCCCGGTCCGGGCTCAACTACCTCCTCAGAACCCAGGTCGGATCCGTAGTAGGAACTAAAGGCAAGCTCCTTGTCCTCGCAATCACATAAAATATTGGTCTTCAGTCATGAGGGGAGCAAGAACATACATCCAATCTAGCATTCTAATAATAATAAATGATGCAAGACAGTTTAAAAGCATATTATATTTTTTTCTAAGTAATAATAAAGAAATCAGCACGACAATGAAATCTTAAGAGCTACAATGATGCAATCTACAATGATTCAATAGTGATTTGAGTGTATAGCAAATCTGTGACCGGCTGGTAAATTCAATGTGTATACTAACATTTTAGTCAAATGCTAGTATACGATACGGCTCAACCTCCTGTACAATAGGGGTTAGCGCGAGAGAGACAATAATAGTAACATGACTTTGGTCACAGTTGCTTTAATACTCCCCAATCCCCGAGTCAATAGTCAATCAAGCAATCATTGTAGGGTCCGAGAGGGATTCCGTGAGTCAGTGTCGATACAATATATATACTCCTATTGATGCAAAACATTTAATTATTAATTAAAACACGAACATGAATAGTATGATACTTGTCTTGGTGTTTCCTGTGCTGTAGGTGACGACAAAAAAATATTCAGGTTAGGTCCCGGAACTGAATCCTACATTAGCGAAATGTGACTTAGTTGCCAATCTAAAGTTGCTACAAGTCTAATCAATCACTTATTAATGATATGATAATCGTCTAGACTCTAAATTCACCAATAATTATAGTAAAGCATTTGTTTGATCATAAAAATATTTTTAGTGTGCAAGTGTAAGGAAAAATGGGTTTGGTAAAAATAATAAAACTTATTATTTCTTTAATGAAATTATCATTAATCCCATTAATAATAAGTTTGTGACAATCTTTGTAAATATTTTTGACTATGAAAATAATTTATGCAAAAATACCCTTTTTAATACTTTTAGCATAATATACGTAATTAGTTACTATTAAATAAAACAATCCTTTTAAATAATCAATAATTATTTAGTAACGTGAAAATCACTTTTTTAAAATTAATAAATAGATTTTTATTTTATAGGTAGAACTAATATTTTAGTTAGGTAAAATTACACAAAACTCTTTTTGGTAAAGAAACTATTTTTGGAAGCTAATTAATATTTTTATCTTCGTAAAAATATTCATACGTATTTAATACGTCTAGAACAACAGGATTAGGACTGTAATCATTTATTAATAATCTATAAACTTGACTAATCCATGTAGACATTTATAATTATACATATATATATCATCTAGTGATTTATGACGGGATATAATTATTTCTTAGCAACATTAAGCTAACATTATACATTAATCAATTAATGAGTTCTAATACATGATCACATTTCCAATTTAGGAAACTATCTTTTTCGGAATTGACAGAGCTTCATTCTGTCAATTCTGGTAGGGCAGGAAGTTGGTTTCTCTCCTAATCTCTATTCTGGAAAAAGAACAGAAACTCTGACAGAAGCTTACTGGGATGTTGTGGAAGGAGAACCGAAGGGTTGCCTCAGCCTCGGGTCACGCAAAGACGACGGGACGACGGGGACACAGACAGGACATGCGAACGGATCAGCACGTACACGAGGAAGCCGACGTGCGGGTCATGCGGGGTGCGGGAGACGTGCGCGCGAGGGGAGGACACGCTGGTGCACGCGCGGGGGCGTGCGGGGACTGTCGCGCACTGGGCGCGGGTCAGGCTGGTGCGCACGGGCACGGGGGAGGCCGCGGTCGCGGGATCAGTCGGCGGTCGCGTCGGAAATATCCCGAGAGGAGTGTCGAAACGTCCGGGACGTCGCGGGGATCGTCGGGGTGCGATCGGAATCGGGAGAGGAAGAGTGTGGAGGGTGATAGGGATGCTTTGTGAAGGTTTTGGGAAGGTGGAAATGTTCTGAAGATTCTGTGAGGAAGATGAGTTTCTGTGTGTTTTGATTTGCATGTAGGGAACGTTGTAGATCTGGGTGTGGGGGCAGTCGTGCAGGTTAGCCGGGAGAATGGGGTTAGTGGGTTGAACGGGTAGGAATTAAGTTTAGTGGGTCTGGGTTAAAGGGTTGAGTTGAGAAATGGGTTAACTGGTTTGGGTTGAGAGTTGGGCTAAAGGGTTTGGATCGAGAAATGGGCTAAACCGCAGGCTCAAGTTATGGACTCTAATTAATCTAGTCAAAAATCAATATTAAAACCCTTGCAATTAATTAATTATTATGAGTAAAAATAAAAAAAAATGTTTTTCCCATTTCTGACTAATAATAATAATAATAATAATAATAATAATACAATCTTTAATTAATAGCAATTAAACATTATAAAACCCATTTATTGATTAAAACCAAATTTATGGGTTTTACAAGATCCTCGCAGTTGTGCTGGTGGGAGCTGTGAGATTTTCTGAGGGTTGAAATAGGGCATTTTATTTTGATACATTAATTCCCTGTTTATTATTTAACACAAATCACAAATCCTTGATCTTGCCTAATTTCTACTTAGTTTTGAAGCTCGCAATTTGGTAGAAGTTTGAAAAAAATGGGAAATGTTCGACAAGAGTTCAGATAAAATATAATAAAAATATGTGATGGAAAGCTAAAGTCAGTTATGACAGAAATATAATTATGATAGATATATACGTTGAAACTTTGTCACTACGATAGCAATATATGTTGATAGAGGTATATATAACTTTCTTTTATTTCCATCATAAGTGATCCTTTTTTACATTCCTTGTTGAGAACAACATATAGTATAGGAATATAATTTGATAGGGTCAACTCAGCTATGTTATACTTCGTGTGCCTATTTAGTCCTACATAGATTGGGCATATAAATGGAGGGTGGAGCAGCTGCTAGAAAAGAAGATGGAGGGAAGCTGTCCAAACTTACCTAGTCAAGGCCCTTTAGTGGTCATTGAAATCCAAGTCCATGCCATTGTCTGTATTCTGTCAGGGCCTTTGGGTAGGTGCTGATTTGCCAGTAATAAACACGAATAATTTGCGCAGATTACAATTTAATTGCGAATATTCCGTAAAATTCGTGAATTAGGCATTTTTGCCGAATTGACGATCTATCAGCCAATAGGTTCAGTTAGTAGCAATTCACGAACTTTATGAAAACTATGGAATGCTATGACTATGATGTCTAGAATGAGAACACTGTTGGGGAAGCCTGTTGTAGAACTCTAGAAAATAGATCGTCCTAGTGCCAGAAGGCTCTCGTTTACGCAAGGTCAGGGGAAGGTCAAGATGTCAGCTCCATATATCTGGAGAGTAACTGGTACTAAAATTTCTTGAGGAGCAAAGCTATGATCCCCATGCAGTACTCTTGGTTGATGAGTTTGTTGAAGATAGTAGGTTGATAGATAATAAAGAACAAAGTATTAACACTTTGCACAGTTGAGTCAATTAACACACTTTGAAGAACTAGGAATTTTCTACCTACTCTGATGAAGGCATGGGTGAACCACTGTATTTGGTAGAAACAAGTTTTATTGGTAAAAAACTTAAATCTTTGCACAGTTGTTAATCCATTTTGATGAAGAGATTATAGGAGGGGATGGGGGATTGCCAGCAGGATAATATGACTGATTGTTGGTATTAACTTCTGAAACTCCTATAAAAAAGTGATTTCCTGTGTATCTTTGAGACCTTCCTATTAAGACAAACCATTATCTGCAGCTGTATGTAATTGAATTGAGACATCGCATAACTTTGCAACATTTCAAGGTTATATTATTAAAAAATTAGGACAGCTAGAACGTTAATACCTAACTTGTACTCAATTCCCAGGAATGATCATTTAGGTCTGTGTCCTTAAAGGTACATTGAGCTTACCGTGAATATGAGTTTCGTGATTATCTTGACTTTCCTTCCTCCTGAGTGTGCTTGGTGGACTAAGCTGTGACACTGCAGCTGTGGAGACTGTCCTGTATGGCCGACCACTGGGCAGTCTGAGTCTCATTTTGGATCCTGTAGCGTGTCTTGAATTCTGCATTGTCTGTCTGTCTGACTGTGCTACCAGAAGAATGTGAGTGTGAGGAGTTCTCGAGTTCGATTTGGTGGAAGTGTTACCGGCTTCGGATTGTAGTAGGGGTGCTCCTGGTTATCAATGTGTCTTGTCAATTGTACAAGAAATGTTACCAGATCGTAGGAGTCTATTGTGGGACTCCCGTATGGGACTGGCTAGGGGAGCTATTATAAGTTACGCGCTAGTTTCTGATGGTTGAAGTAGTCCAGCTCCCACTTCAATTTAAATAAGTTGACATTCCTATAACTAAGTTTAAATTTGATAAATACTGCCATTGTAATTTCTGTGTAAAATGTTTCGACATTCTCACTGTTGTGAAACTGCATCGCTCTGACTCGTGGTCCGTGGTGGTTAGAGGTTATCCATTGTTGCATTTTACTGAATACCCCCGCACATGGGAGGACGGACAAATAGATATGTTAGAGTTCACATCCATGCATGCATAGAACGAAAGCACTCTGCTTTGCAACTCTGGTCATAATTATGTACAATGTACCAAAAGAGAAAATCTGACTAGATCGTCATGATTGTCGTCATCCAAACCTTCTCCCATCAGAATGGACCCGGCTATGAACATAAGAAAGCTTCATAAAGAATTTGACAAAGTTTTATGACCGGATGTATATCTAACGTCAACCCTCTATTTGGTGCCAAGTTCCTGGCCAAGGTAGCTATGACACCATGAGAGGGTCGTGTCATAAAATGTAGGTGGCAAGTTGGCGGGTAGGTAGACCTATCTTTTAAGTTCATGCAACCAAGGAACACCCTCCATCTTCCCCTATACTATATAGAGCCTAGACGAAGAGGTAAAACGATATAATTTTCTATAGGAAATTGTATTCGTCTATATGACACATAAAGCCAAAGAGTGAAAAAAATTATATTCGCTCTCACGACAATTAATAATCCTTGAGGGAAAAAAATTTGTGATGCCATGTGGCAATCATGAAGGACTAATTCGTTTACATGATAATTGATAATGAATAACTAAACCATAATTGGCAGAGGAAGTTTAGTCAATTGACACATTTTGAAGAGCTTTAAATTTACCACCTACTATTAGATAAAGGCTTGGGTAATAATATTATTTGGTCGAAACACAAGTTTTTGTTTAAAGTAATCTTTGCACGATTTTTAATAACCAACCTTGCCTGAGTGAATGATAGAGGCCATGGAGGACTGTCAGCTTCGAGAAAGATATGGTTGATTGTCAGTAGTACCTTGTGTACCTCCTGGTGGTTATGCTCGCAAAAAATCTCAGTTTCCCTTCTACGCATCATTGTCTGTCCTCCTATTACTACCTGTCGAGGAAGCACCGACACTTCAAAAGCAGTGTTGTTAAAGGCGTTGTCCAGGCGCGCCTAGGTGCCCAAAGGGTGGCATATAATGTTTCACCTCCTAATCCAAAGACATGCAAGGTATCTTCTCTAGGTGACGCCTAGACGAGAAGATGCCAAAAGCGAGATTAGACGAATTGGTAATTAGGCGGAGCCTAGATGCACGCCTATGTATGTTGGATGTTTTATGTACCTTTTAGGGCTTTGTTTGAGTTTTTTTTTTAAAATAAGTTTTATGGGCTTGTTTGATTTTATTGGTTTTAAAGTTGCAGACTTAAGTTCTAAATGTCCAAATAGAGTATTTTGTAAGTTTTAATACTATAAGTTACTAACTAAATAGACATAAATAAAAAAGAGAGGAGAATATCGTGCGACTATGACAAATAAGACAACAATAACATTTCTCTTGGTTGGTCTCCTCCTTGGGACAAATTTTTGGGTGATTTTTCTTTTCTTCAAAATCAAAACTACCCTCTTCAAAGGATCATATTCTTCAAGACCAACATCACATCCACATCCACCGAGACTTTTGGACGAGGAAGAAGTGACGGAGGATGATGAAACAAGAGGAAAATGATGAACAAAATCTATTAATCAATGAGGATGAAAATTTTATTTTCGATGATGATATTGATGATAATGTTCATGATGATCTCTTAGACTTAAATGTTGAAGATGAATGTTGGATGATTGAGTAGGAAGCACAAGTATTTGTTAAGTCATTTAGAAATGAGGAACATTAACTCGTTGATTCTCTTATGTTTGTTTTCCCATATAAGCAATTTGTCTTCTATCATAATGGTTAATGTGTGATGTTATTGTTTTTAAACTTAATGTTGTGTTTCATAGACTATTTTGTGATATTATCAAGTTACTTTGTTGTTTTCCATTGGTAATTTGGTATTATTTTTGACTCTGTTTTTAGTTTATTGTCTAAAACTCATGTTTGATGAGTTTTAGGGATATATGATGTATTTGGATAACCTAACATGAGCTACAAAATTAACAAAAAGTATTATGAAGAGGGAATTTGAAAGCTGTCAAGGTGGAGATTTCCTTCTCCGAGCAAGGCTAGGTGCACCTAGGCGCTCTCAGGCGATAGGCGAGGTAGCTCGCCTAGGGGCGCCTAGAACTTTTGAAAGTCAGTAAGGTGTCACTGCCACGTCGTGTTTGATACATATTGGACATGACATGAACACTCTGAAATAGACTAGGAAACTTCAAAATTGGTGTTGTATTGGTGTCCTCGTGTCTGTATTATGTTGTAACCATGCAAGGTAGCTACCAACTATCACCTGCACCTATATGTAAGGCCTAAACATAGCTCTGCAAAATTTGAAGGCTATATTCACAGTGGCTTAGGTTCCATTAATCAATCTAACATGGCAAGATTAAAATCTCTACAATACTAGATCTAGAGAAAAAATAGAAATAAAGATCTCTGCAAAAGCTACATCTAACTTGTATTAGACTCTTTAGATCTAATTTTTGCTTCTACTAAACTGTTGCAAATTTCACAAGAACTTGTTATTTTCTCGGCTGCACCAATATGTTTTCACAGCAGCCTCATTGTCAACATACAGTTGCATGCTCTCAGTTTTGTTGCATCTTGGTTCAAGCATTGAAATCTATGATCCTAGTTGTTCCACTCCCCAGTTCCTGCTCTGCACCTCAAGGTGCATTTTTGTTGTCTAGCTTTATACTGGGGTTAGTCCCCACCACTCTCCCGCTCTTGTCCAAGCTCGATTAACTGTCTTTCCCGACCACTCTCAGGTCCCGCTCTTGTCCAAGCTCGATTAACTGTCTTTCCTTACCAAGAAAAACGTTCCAGTGAACTTCTGGTCCAATAATGATTTTTACAACTTAAAGGACTTTCAAATTTTTTTATGGCTGACCAACTCTTGCGTAGGTGTCCGTGCTAATTTCTTGATTACCTTTGTTGTTGGCTTCATGACGTTAGAAGTTGACACAAAACAGGTTTCCAACTACACATCGTCATTTCAGGCTTCTCCTTGCTGGCAATCACCATGTTTCTTGTTCCCTTTAACCTACAACTTTCAGGCTTTCAGCTTTGCAATCATATGGGTACTGGTCTTTCAGCTTTAGCACATGCACTGTTCTAAAAATAGGTCTAGGCGGATGCTTAGGCGCTAAGCTCCTGGTGTCCGATGCCCGCCTAGGCACCCACCTAGGCCCCCCAACCCCCTGACTATGCATTTTTTGGGTTTATGGATTTTTTTGGCAATTTTCAGTAGTTTTTTTGGGTTTTTTTTTGACGCGCTAGGCACCTGGTGTCCGTCCGACTAGCGCATAGTGCCTTTTACAACCTTGAGCGTATGACATGTTCCATGATCATCTAAGTTGCAAGGACACAGGAAAGTGGTCTGTATGCATATCTTGTACGTACCTGTGTGCGTATCCGCACAACATAGGTGACTTCTTATTATATCTATCTGAAAATGTCTATATCCCACATCTGTATCGTGCCACATCTGTATCGTGTCCCTACCCATATCGGTCATCCATATTTCATATACCCCTTTTGACTGAAGTTCCAATAAGGTGCTGTAGTTTATTTTTATTTTTTCTAAAACAGGATCAAAGAAGCAATGACAGTAAGTACGGAGCATTGATAGTGGCAGTTTAAAACTACAGGATAACCAGCATTGATTCAAATTCCTTATTTTTTCAGCAGATATCCCTGAGTTCTTTCTCTTTCTCTCTCATTTATCTGATGTTAGCAATAACCGAGTTGTCAATGCGCTAGTCCTCCATATTTGCATCTTGATACGAAATTCATGCTGAAAGTTCGCCAATGTGCTAAATGTCTCGACATTCTGAAAGTCTTTTTAGTTTCAGTATATATGTGCTCGGCTATTCTGACATGGGAGTCATATTGCAGGTTTAACATCATTGCCATAGATTAAAAAAAGCATGAGCCATTTGCCATCAGGTATAGCGAAAGGATGATCATCTTTGGCCCCCGAAATTCCTTGGGTGCTTCTTCGTGTATAGATATGGATCTTCAAGAGAGTTCATCCTAAGCTTGTCTATAGGTATGAAGTCATTTCCGAGAGGAATTTTTTTTACAGTATCTTGCTTTTAGGTCTTTCATCCTCTGATGATATTGGAAGAAAATTGACGATATACATATTGAAGCATTGAATCAAATTATTCTCTTTCGAGTTGAGCTACTCTCTTTTTTTCCACTTTGAAAGAAAGGTATTAGTTACTAGCTCAATCAGCTATAAGATTTGTGAAGCCTTTTTTTTAACATCATAAATAGCTAAGCTTTTGCAGTTGAGACCGAGGGCATAGCATCATGGTTCCATCGTGAACTAACGATGATGTAAGAAGGCTCGTGATACTTCTAAACAATGATGTAGGATAGGTCGCAACAAAAAATAGTTCGTTTTCGACTGCAAGACCGCCTCCCCCATGGGGATAAATACCAGTTTGCAACGGTAAGTATGACTTTATATCTTGACAAGCAACGCTATCTTGTATGCAATAGCGCAACAGTGCTTAACTAAGACTAACTGATAGAGGCTAACAATAAAAGGTTGTTGACCTAACCTTTGGCCAATGGACCGAGGGGGAAGCATGTGCAATCGCACAGGGTCCTACCAGGCAAATGGCTCCCAATTTTTTTCAAAGTTCAATATATATTGGCCCATATATCGATATCTTTTTTTTCAAATATAATTCGAAAATTAGCAAAATTTTATTTGAATATTTTTGTTGCAAAAAGTTGGAAATGAGTAAGATTTCAAGTATGCTCGTGGTACTTGAGCACCAGCCTGTGATATTTGAATTTTTTTTCCAAGGCAACATAAATTGAACCCACTTACAATATATTTATCAATTTATTAACCGTCTCTCCCAATTTATTTGTAACTTTATGTGAGTACTTGCGGATGTTATATTATATCAAGATTTTTAATTTACTTATGAAATTTATGTTTTGTTGCAGTTGATTCATAATTCGTAATTTTATATTTGAGTACTACCTTTTCCAAATTGATACTATACTACACATTCTGTTCTAAAAGGCGGCCGCCTAGATGGCGCCTAGGCGCTAGGCGCCGGATGTCCGTTCGATGTCTGCTTAGGTGTCCGTTCGATGTCCGCTTAGGTGTCTGTCTAGTCTTCCTGATGTCCGACTATGCATGTTTTGGAATTTTATGAATGTTTTTATGCAATTTGTACTAGATATTTTTGGATTTTTTTTAATTTTTTTTTTGAACAGCCTAGTTCTAGGCGGACTAGACGCTAGGCGGAAGGTGCCCGTCCGACTACCTTGACTACATATGCATTATTTTTTTTTTTGTGTCCGTACAAAAGAGTATTTTACTCGTGTCTAAGTTCATGGATGTCAACATGGTGTTTTGTGGGACCCTCCTTCTACTGGACTCGGCTATCCTAATAAATTTGTACACAGCTACATACCTTGCCAGAAGGGCCATTTCAAGATCCAGGTAAGAGAGTATAATTGAGAAGTTGTGCAATGTATACTGAGATCTGATCTTAGTCAAAGTTGCAGTTAGCTAAAAATTTGCAATTTTCAACCGAAACTTAATTTTATTAGAATATTTTAGGTTTCCTATTTTCCTCAGTGACCATACAATGGAAAGCTAGGCTGGACAGACAAACATAGATAGGATACGACACCGTAATGACACAAAGGCATGAACATGAGATCTACTTTGTTATGTCCTGGTAAAGTCTGTCGTTTGTGTCTAGTACGCATCTGACATGACACGACAATATGACATGGTACATATTTTTGGAGAGTCCGTGCTTCATTGCAGAAATACAAGAGAGCTACATGCCAACTGTTGATGAAGAACCAGACTTATTGAGCATCTGAGATGCCTGCATTTTTCAGGATTTGAGCATCCACTGTACTCGGCGGCAAGGACGTACAACTACAACATCAGAACCCAATTATGTACGTAGAATACCATAACAATATGATTAATGCATAGTCAAATACTAACAAAATATATTTTTGTGACAATTAAGTAAAGATTAGTATAGCTCGAATAATTATACATGGCATTATCATGCATCAGACATGATGTGAACGATTTTAAGATATACTCCCACTTTTTAAGATATAGGAATATTTTAGCAAATACCTCCATTCAAAATATTGAAACTAACATATACTTCCACTTTTTAAAAAACTAGCAATTGTCTCTATTTCTTTGTATGGAACAGATAACATTTTAAGATATACTTTCACTATTTAATTAAAATTTTGGTTGATTTACAAAGTGTAGAAAATAATAGTTGGTGTAATTTTATTGATGGACTACTTCACTACTTATAGGGAGTCTAGCTCCTCTACATACTACAAATTCCGATGTGGGACTAAAAGTCCCTTATTGATTCTCAACACTCCCCCTCAAGATGGACGATAGATATTGATCATCCCCATCTTGTTACATAGCTTCGACAGACTTAATGAACTAAGACCCTTAGTCAGACAGTCTGCCACTTGTTCTTCTGAGCGGACATGGTCAATCTTCAGTATCCCTTGCTCCAGCTTCTCATTGATAAAGGATCGATCGATTTCGATGTGCTTCGTTCTGTCGTGCTGAACCGGATTATTCGCTATACTTATTGCGGCTTGACTATCGCTCAGAAGATGCAACGGTGTCCCCTTATCCAACTTCAACTCTGTCAGCAGTGCTTTCACCCATAGTAGTTCTGACACCCCTAGAGCCATTGCTCTGTATTCTGCTTCAGCTGTCGACCGTGCTATCACTGACTGTTTCTTGCTTCTCCATGAAACCAGGTTTCCTCCTACAAAAACACAGTACCCCGTGGTAGACCTTCTGTCGTCTATGCAGCTTGCCCAGTCTGCATCACAGTATCCCTCAATATCTGTGCATCCATTCTTCTTGAACCACAGTCCTTTTCCCGGCGTCCCTTTCAGATATCTTAGGATCTGAAATACTGCATCCATATGACCCGTTCTTGGATCATGCATATAGCGGCTTACAACGCTTACTGCAAATGAGATATCAGGGCGAGTATGCCCTAGATAAATCAGTCTGCCTACTAGCCTTTGATACCTTTCGCGATCAACAGGCTCTCCTGCTTCTGCTCCCATCTTGCACTTCTGGTCAATTGGAGTGACTGCTGCTCGGCATCCCAGCATCCCTGTCTCCTTCAGTAGATCTAGTACATATTTCCTTTGTGAGAGAACAATTTCTTGTTCACCATCACACACCTCGATACCTAAAAAGTATCTCATTTGTCCTAAGTCCTTCACCTCAAACTCCTTAGCGAGTTTCGACTTCAGTTTAGTGATCTCATCAGCATCATCACCTGTGATCACTATATCATCCACATATACAGCAAGTATAGTTATGTGGCCTCTTGCATGCTGGAGGAAGACCGTGTGATCTGCATTTGTCTGATGGTACCCCATGCCAGTGACAGCCTTTCTGAATCTGTCAAACCAGGCTCGAGGAGATTGCTTCAGCCCGTACAGCGACTTCTTCAGTTTGCACACTTTTCCATGTGACGTTCTTTCACCTGAATCTGACACAGAGTAGCACCCCGGAGGAGTCTCCATGTATACTTCTTCTTGTAGGTCTCCATGAAGAAATGCGTTCTTTACGTCTAACTGGTGTAGCTTCCACCCATAGTTTGCTGCAATGGAGACCAGCGTTCTTACGGTACTCATCTTCGCTACTGGGGCAAAAGTCTCATCATAGTCGATACCATATGTCTGGGTATAGCCTTTTGCAACCAGTCTCGCCTTGTATCGTTCAACTTTTCCTTCTGGTGTCTCCTTCACTGTGTAAACCCATTTACATCCCACAGCTTTCTTCCCTTCAGGTAATGGCACCAGCTCCCATGTCTTATTTTTCTCTAGTGTCCCAAGTTCTTCCATCATTGCAGCTTTCCATCTTGGGTCCTTCTTTGCTTCCTGCCAATTCTTAGGTAAAGAAGTGGAGTCTAACGAAGTGAGGAAGGCTTGATAAGTCGGAGAGATATTAGAATAAGACAAGTAGTTGGCGATATCATGTTCATAATCTCGATAACGAATAGGAGCCTTTCCCGTATTAATGTGAGAAGACCTCCTTAAGGGAGCAATGGGAGGTGGGGAAAGCATACCATCCGAGTCGGAGAGACCCGCTTCCGAATCCGAGTGATCCGGTACGGGAGTAACATCTTCAGGAGTTGGGGCAGGAGTAGACGAGGGACTTGGCACATTTGGCACAGGGCACGGCACAGTACTGGACCTCTGCTGTCGTCTTCTGTACACTTGGAGCTCTTTTTCCCTTGTCTGCTTCTCCCCCTGCGTAATATATGTATCGTCTTCTTCATCCTCCGTATCGGTATTACTGATGCTTTCTCCTCTTTTCTTCCAATTTGCAACAACAGGACAAGGTACCGATCCGACGACCACGCTTGGACGTATTATTATCTCCCCCTCACGGCTAACACCCGCTGTGTTAGGTGTGTTTCCAAACGCGGAGCCCTCATCTGAACCATAATATGGTTCCACCTCTCTGAATGTAACGTCCATGCTTACAAACAGCTTCCGTTCCACCGGGCTCCAGCATACATACCCCTTCTGTGTCCCGGTGTACCCAACAAAGACACACTTAACTGCTCTAGGATCCAGCTTACCAACTCCAGGTCTGTTATCATGGACAAAGCATACACATCCAAATACTTTCGGAGGAACGGTGTATGCAGTTGTCCCCGTGAGCATTTCCAACGACGTCTTCCAGTCCAGCAATTGAGAGGGCATCCTGTTGATGAGATAAGAGGCTGTCAAGACAGCCTGCCCCCACAAGTATTTAGGCACAGTCATAGCTAGCATCATCGTCCGAGCTACTTCCAGCAGGTGCCTGTTCTTTCATTCTGCAACACCATTTTGAGCCGGTGTATATGCACAAGAGGTTTGATGCAGTATGCCATGAGAGGATAAATATGCAGCAAACCTCGTATGGGTATATTCCGTCCCATTATCCGACCGAAAACACTTAACACGAGCATTATATTGTGTCTTTACGCGTTGATGGAAGCTCTGAAATGCTTTAAAAACGTCACTTTTATTCTTCAGTAGGTAGACCCACGTTACGCGGGTAGAGCAGTCAATAAAAGTGACAAACCATCTATAACCGTTAACACCGGTTGTAGGACAAGGACCCCACACATCTGAATGAATCATATCAAAAGCAGCAGTACATCGATGCCCAGAACTCACATAGGAGCTTTTGGTATGTTTTTCCAACTCACAAGCATCACAAACTAACAACTCTTTATTCGCTTTTTGATATAAGGATGGAAACATGCGACTAATAACAGAAAAGGAAGAATGTCCTACACGCTGATGGTGTAGGAGTAGCTCGGCTTCGACACTTCGACTTCGGACTTCTGGTTGTGTGTCTGCAACCAATGATGCCAGTGCTCTGTCCAGACCGTTCCTGTCCAAGTACCATAGACCCTTATGCCATGTGCCAGTGCCCAGTCGTCTCCCCGTTCCCTTCTCCTGAAAGATTACCTTAGGAATATCAAAGGAAACAGTACAGTTTAGATCAAGGATAATGGCGCTAATGAATATAAGATTGACAGGAAAGGAAGGAGCATGTAAGACATTAGATAGAGTGATGGAAGAAGTGCAATCAATAGTGCCTTTACCCATAACAGGCCTGGAGGTACCATCAGCAGTCTGAATGCTTTCTGGCGGCGTTAGGTTAGAGTATTCCCGGAACTCACCTCGGGATCCCGTGACATGGCGGGATGCCCCAGAGTCCATAATCCAGACTGGCTGAGAGACAGATGCAAGAGCACGCGGAGGTATACCGTCACTGGTTTGGGAAAAGTAAGTGCAGTAATCTCCTGAGGTGGACGGCACCTCAGAATTGACTTGTCGGTCACCAGAACCAATCTTTGAGCCCCGCAGTTTCTCAAGAACTTCTCTCTCAAATGGAGTTATGTCCGCCAGCTGATTGTCCCGGCCTTCATCCGCCAGATTCGCCATGTTGCCTCCAGAGTAAGTGCCCCTTCCACCAGTGTAGCTGCCTCGACCACCTCGTCGTCCACCCCGACCACGGCCCCGACCACGCGAGGAACTCCGTGCCAATTTTGGGCAAAAGCGGATGTAATGCCCTGTGTCACCACAGTTGTGGCAAACGCCTCCCGCAGAAGGAGGCTGGTTGAAAGCAGCAATAGCAGATGTGGCAACTCCGACTTGCTCCCCCTGGGAGATGCCCCTGGTGGGCATCAGCTTCAACCGTGCTTCTTCTTGTGCCATGGCAGCTATGGCATCCTCTAAGGTCGGCAGCTTCGGTTGCGCAAGAAGTACATTCCTCCGTTGCTCAAATGCAGGGTTGAGTCCCTTCAAAAACTTTATCATCCGTTGCCACGAGATATAATCCAGAAATTTCTGGAAATATTTTGCGAAGGACGGTTCAACCTGAGCATCCTCCATTCCAAGAGGATCATAATGGTCAAGATCAGACCAGTACTTCTTCAACAAGGCGGCGTACTCAGATATGATACGATCGTCTTGGACTACCCGCTCGAGTTCATCCTGCAGTTGGAAGACTCGCATTGGGTTACCTGAACCGGAGTACATATCTTTCAATGTTCTCCAGATATCAGCAGCTCCCTCCATTGCTTCAACATTATCCGACACTTGATCGGTTAAAGAGGCTGTCAACCAACCAGCCACGACATTGTTGACAATCTCCCATACAGCAAACTCCTTCGAGGAGTGATCGACCGGGGCCTTGGTGTGGCCATCTACATAGCCAACCAAGCCACGTCCCTTCAGCGTCCGCATCGCCTGCCGCGACCATTTTAAGTAGTTGGTCGTGCCTTCCAGCTTCGTCTCCAGTTTGTCCAACTTCCCCATTCTATACGGTGACGGATCCACATCAGTATGGGTCACGCGTGAGGTTGCCTCCGGTAATCTCTTGGTCAGGAGATCCTCGACCAGGGCCTTCATCTCTTCTGCTGTCAACTTCCCATAGATGGAATCCATGGTTTCTGCAACTGTAATCAGTGAGGTTTTGTTGTTTCCTGAGTCGTCGTCGTTTGCTTCGTCTTCGTCTTAGTCAGCAATCTGCTGTGAATCCTGATCTCAGGTAGCGTCTTCGTCAACTGTATATTCTGACAGTTGAGATAGAGATCGGGGGGGAAACAACAAACTAGCTTCCTCACTGATATGTTGGAGTGTATGCGACCAACTAGAACCGCGTCATTATGACGTGTTCGGACAACCCAAACTTAGTTGTGCCTCCTTGCATGGCGAAGTATGCAGCACGCCGCAACAGAAATCCTAGAAGGATTCTGAGTGTACGAAAATCTAAAGAGATTTCGTAACAGAAGCAAGACGAAAATCTAAAGAGATTTCGTATGCGTAGCAGTAGGTCTTCTAAAGAGAAGATACTGAGTCTCGAAGGCAACAACAGTAGAGCTTCTAAAAAGAAGGTACTGATTCTCGAAGGCAACTGCAGTAGATCTTCTAAAAAGAAGGTACTGATTTTTATTTTTCTTTCTTTTTTTTTTTTTTTTTTTTTTTTTGGCGGCTAGGGTTAGGGTTAGGGTTTTGATGGGGCTGCTAGGGCTAGGGTTAGGGTTTCCATGTCGAGAGTGGGAGAGGGAGGTAGGGGGGTACTGCTCCGGGAGGGGGGGGGGGGTCGGGCGGGGGGGGGGGGGGGGGGGGGGTCGGGGGGCTGCTCCGGGGGCTGCTCCGGGGGGGGGGGGGGTCGGGAGGGGGGGGGGGGGGGGGTTGGGGGGGGGGGGGGGGCTGCTCCTCCGGGGGGGGGGGGGGGGGAGTTAAATTTTTTTTTTTTTTTTTTTTTTTTTTTTTTTTTTTTTTTGTGGAGAGAGAGAGAGAGTTATGGCTCTGATACCATGTAGAAAATAATAGTTGGTGTAATTTTATTGATGGACTACTTCACTACTTATAGGGAGTCTAGCTCCTCTACATACTACAAATTCCGATGTGGGACTAAAAGTTCCTTATTGATTCTCAACACAAAGGAATGAAGGACATTTGTTAGTTTTTAAGAAAAACTGGAGGGATATGCTATATACTATATTTTGAGTGGGAACATTTGCTAAAATATTCCTTTATCTTATCATATTACTGCAACAAACTGAAATGATATGCTACGCTATCATTTGGTGGAAGAGTACATAGGTGATATTATTTCTTTAATATCTGAGACTGAATTGTAGCACCTATTTATATTAAGTCTCATTAAGTTATGAGTCTGTATGTTTGGCTCATAAAAGTTGTGCATTCAACTACACATACATAAACAACTAGTTACCACTTTGGCTAGTACAACCCTTTGTCATATATCCAATATAAATAAATCTCGTATAAAAATAGACAATGGATTTGTCGTCAAATTGAACTAGTTAGACTTAGAATCGGACGAAACCTCCTACAGAAACCACCTCAAAGTTTTTCTAAACAATAAAGCTAAGGCTGTGTTTGATTGAGCTTTCTTTTTCATGGAAAATATTTTCATCACAAATTTTCTACCAATTGTAGTGTTTGATAGCTTATATTTTCCATGGAATTATTTTCCAAAAAAACTATCATTTTCTATATTTTCTTCTAAAATGGTGGAAAATAAAATTTGTCCAATCCATAGGAAAATATTATTTTTCATGGAAATTAACTATTTTTTCTGGAAAATAATTACAATCAAACACCCAAATTAAGTTTTCCATAAATTTTTTTTAAAATTCTATGAAATTTTTTTCCTAAAAAAATAATTTCATGGAATTCATTTCTTTTTCATATATTTTGCACCTTGCTTTCTCAAATAACACTTGATAACTTGTCTCCTTTTTTTTTCCTCCTACCCCACGTGAAAAGAGAGGACAAATATTATCAACCGCCACATGGCGGTTGTAGACGTTTAGATGGTAAGCATAGCATAGCATTGCTCTTTTCTAAACTATAAAGATTCTAGACGAGAATCTAAAGAGTACATCCGAGTAAATGACACATCCCAATCTGTGAAGAAATTGTAAAGCTTTTTGACTGTACAATTGACTATTCTACTACAGATGTTTACTGCAAATGGTTCCAAAAACCTATACTCACATGTATCCCTTTGTAACTTTTGATCTCTCTCTTTCCTGTACTTTTTTATGCTTAACCTTCACCATTTGACTGCGTACGTCAAAAGTCTCAGGTCACAGAACCTTTTATTAATAACTTTACACAGAAACCTATCAAATAGTACTATTCCTTGTTTATTTGAAACCATGATAGACTACTACTAATCAATCACTCAGCCTTCCTCTACTTCACTATTCACAGTACCAACCTTGGAATTACAAAATTAGTTTAGGAGGATATTTCAGTTCTTCTGTTATTGTCATGGACATGTACTACCTCCTAAAACTGATCAGAGTTCTATAACACTATGTTTGGGAACATTTGTGGGGAGGAAGAGGAAAATTTGAGGGAAAGGAAAATGGAGGAGAGGAAAGTGAAAGTAAAGTTAATTTTTCCTTCCTTTGTTTGGATGGACAAAAAGTAGGAGAAGGAAAAGTTTAAAAATAATTTTTTATTTGTTTATGGATAGAGGTTAAATTACTATTTCCTCCTTGGTATTCTCAAATGATGATTTAATATTAACTTTTTGAGGGGTGGTGGGGTAAATTCACTCAAATTCCTCTCATCTCTCTCCATTTTCCTCCCACTTTTGGGAGGAAAATTTTTTGGTGGGACCCACCTACTTTTTCCTCTCAAATTTTCCGCCCTCATTTTCTCTCCTCCTTTCCAAACACCATCATTTAAAATTTTACTCTCACTTTCCCCTCAACTTTTTTCTTCCTTCCATTTTCCACCCTTCCCAAACAGTACCTAAGGTTTTCAGGTTCGGATTAGTAGTTTAGATCAAATGCCTTCTCCTTATGATTTTATTATTATTGGATTTCGGGGGGTTCGTGTAGCTAATTTTAGAGAGTGTTGTATAAACCATCTTCTTATTGAGTGTTATTAAATGTATGGAAAATTTTATCAGAAGCATAAAAATTTAAATAAATTGCGTAAAAGGAAGCAAGTTTGCAGAAATTGTAAGGACAGCATCGTCGCGCCCTAAAATAGGACGTAAAAAATTAAACGCCCTAAATTATGGCGTAAAAAAATACGACCGGTTTATCCCCTTCTAACAAAACCCCTCAAGAAAACACAAAGTGTCATTAAAAAAAAATAAATTAAAAATTGGCGTCCTTTTAAAGGGCGTGTTTTTTGTGAAAGTAAAAATTGCCATAATTTATCCCCAACTCTGCATCTCTCTCATACTGGGAGCGCAAGAAATTATTTATAGTTCATTTTCTGGCACAATTTATGTGAAGGAACAAATATTAAGATGTACAGATCCCTTTGCCCCCTCATTTTGGTAGTTTGATACTGTAAAGTTTTGGTAAAAAGGCCCTTGGTATATGTGTATTATACATCTTCAGAATGGACTTACAATATACATTAAAATTTAAGAAAAAAAAACGCCCGTAAAATGGGCGCCAAAAATACACGCCCTTTAAATGGGCGGAAAAAAAAAAAAAAAGACGCCCTTCTTTTGGGCGTCCATTTTACATCTTCATCTATTTAATTTTACTTTTAATCAAAATTTCTATTCTTTACTTCTAATCCAATTCCGCGTTCTCTAATCCAATTTTTAAATTTCTTCTTTACTTCTAATCCAATTCCGCGTTCTCTAATCCAATTTTTAAATTTCTAACGCCCAAATAAAGGGCGTAAAGTTTTCTACGCCCTACTTTAGAGCGTAACGATGCCGTTTGTATAATTTTGAGAAACTTAGTTCCTCCTGCACAATAAGTTAAAAGTTTATTGCCTACCGTATAATTTTCCGTTAAATGTATCTATGTTTTCATTATATTTATCTTCTTTCTTGTTTTTAGGAACTTTGATTAGTTTTATATTTTTCTCAAACATTAAACTATTAGTTTATTTTCATGTCTATATATTTTGTCTTCTGAAAAGATGTACTTATATTAAAATAAATTAAATTAAAATTTCAGATTATGAGAGCTAAAAAGCTAGAATTAACCTAACCTTCAACATGATCTTGAAATTCATTATCCATGGCTTGGGTTATGGTTTTCTATATCGAAATCGAGAGACGACTTTGTGAGTGGATTCAAAAAACAAGAGGTTAGGCTTGCACATTTGTAGATCTTTCGTTCCATTTTTATCACTACCAGAATAAGTCATTTTAGCGACGCCTAAAGATGTCGCTAAAACGCCTAAAGACGTCGCTAAAATATTTTAGCGACGTCTTCCTCTTGTCGTGGAAACCTTAGTCGCTGTTTGGAAAGACGTTGCTGATCGTCGCCAACACCGACGTTTACCGACGCAAAATTACGTTAGTAATATACCGACGTTTACCGTCGTTTCGTCGATGAAATAGCGAAGTTTATGATGTCGCTATACGTCGGTATTTCCTAGGAAAATTACCGACGTTTATGATGTCGCTATGCGTCGGTATATCCTGGGGAATAATACCGACGTTTTGTGATGTCGCTATACGTCGGTATATCCTAGGAAAATGAGATAAAATCCTGAAAAAGTTACTGACGTCTACCGACGTTTACCGACGCATACCGACGAAAATGACGTCGGTAGACGTCGCTAAACTGGCATATAGGGACGTCTACCGATGCATTTTGATGTCGGAAAGCGTCGGTAAACGTCGGTAAATTTGAAAAATAAATAAATTACAGTATGTAGTTTTCTCCACAGAATCA
This sequence comes from Iris pallida, assembly GCA_029216955.1. Taxonomy (NCBI): domain Eukaryota; kingdom Viridiplantae; phylum Streptophyta; class Magnoliopsida; order Asparagales; family Iridaceae; genus Iris; species Iris pallida. Next base: position 23,803,740 of record JANAVB010003200.1, read on the forward strand.
TTTTCTCCCTGCAGTTTAATAAATAACACTGAAACACAATACACAAGCACATTTTATCCCTGGGTTCGCCGACCCCTTCGGTAGAACACTCAACACCGGTAAATTAACATCCAAATGAAACGAATAACAACATAAAATAACCAAAGTCCACACAACATATATAAACTAATATCTAAATTGTCATGAGTCTACACAACCAATAACCAATGTATCTACGTAACCAACAAACAAGTGTCACAAACAAATAAGTGTCACAAACAAATAGTAAACACAAACAAGTACTCAAACACTCAATACAAACAGTCCTAACTAGGACTACTGGGGATCTGGAGCAGGAGGGGGCGCGCCGCGACGAAGGGCTAAGAAAAGCTCATAGTCCTCCTGTGAAATCGACACCGATGAAGAAGGTAGTGACGTCGGTGGAGTCGGTGTCGATAAAGAAGGCAGTGGCATCCGCGGAGTCGACGACGATGAAGGCGCACCCGGAGAACGATAACGCTCAAACGCTGCAAGTCGCTAGTGGTATGAATCCATGGTAGATAACATTCTATCACTGCTATCAGCCACCGAATCCTGCACCAATCTCAGCCTCTCGCCCATGGACATCTGTGATGCCTACAGATCCATCACGCTGCGCTATGTCGACGTTCTAAGATCAGTGACGCTCCGCTCTATCCGCTCAGTCACATTCCTAAGCTCCATAATGCTGCAGTCGAGCGCATCCAATCGTGCTATAAGAGCAGGCTCGTCCGACTAGTGCTGAGACTGGTCCTGAATCCGTCGTAGCAGCTCGTCACGGAGAGACTCCATCGTCTGGTGGACTCGGGCAGACTCCTGGGATGGCTGTGGACCATGCACACTAGCAGGGGATGCCCTAGAGGACTGGGTCGTAACTAGGGCGCCATAGGATCCCGTACCGTAGTACGTACCCCTACGGAGGCCACCAGCGGTGGTCATCCACAGCTAGTCCACCGACGGAGCTTGAGTGGGCTGCGAGGAAGTACCAGCCTCTTCTGCAGTAGGTGCACTAGCAGTCGCCCGGTCCCGAAGCCTCTGATACTTGGCCTAGAAAGTATGGATAGTACTCTATGATTTCTAATCTCTAATTAATGTACTTATTATTACTAACTACATGAATATTTATTTGCATGCATATTTACTAAGTTATATTAAAATTAACACGAAGTATTATAATTAACAAATAGTATTGTAATACTTACATAGGCCTTCTCGGCCCTCTCGTCAATAAGGCCTTCGTCCTTCCGATGGGTGGCCAGAAAGATGGTCACCATGTCGGCGTTACCGACCTTCCTTACCTGTAATTAAATATATTATCTTAGTAATAATTTATTGGATTTACATTAAAATAATATTTCTGAAAGAAAAATACATACCAGACGACGAAAATGTTCCGTCATCGGAATCGACCCACCGCACCACTTCGAGGCATGCTGCCTAGCCGCCTTGGCCTTCTCGGACTTTTTTTTATACCTTGGCTCGTTGAATCGAGCCTTCATCGCATCCCACTGATCAGAGGTGATCCAACCTTGGATCGGCTTTTCGGCAAGATCACGAGCTTTCTAATTATTAATAGCGTCGCGGATCAGCTTAGCAGCGACAGCAGGAAACATCCCCTCGATCAGCTCGGCCCGGTGCGGTGGATAGAAAAACATATCCTAGAAGAGTGCGCAAACCAAATATTTATCAGTTATATATAATATGCATAAATCAAATGATTCATGTTAAAAGCAAATATATTTTAACATTGAAGCGCGCAAACCAGTAGGCCTTCCTATCGTCCGGAGCATCCGAGTAGTTTATCCAAGGACCACCATAATTTTGTCTCAGGACCAGGCCTAGGCGTCCTTGTACCGACGGGGGACGATATCTATACAGACATAATTCATGAGAAAAGTTAATTTATGATAAACACAGAAAAAATGATAAACCAAAATACTTACTTTGTACCGTCGGCCCAGATCTCCGTCCTCGTCTCCTCCGGAGGTGCGCAGGCATCATCTGCCTGATACTGGTCGGCCGTCGGCGCAGCCTCCTCCATCTGCTCATCTGTCTCCATCGTCGTATCAGCAGGAGGAATGCTACTCTCGGGAGCAGTCTCAGGCCTGGAACTACTCGTCCCAGGAGATATGCCACGTAGCATCGAGGGGGCGGAGGTACTGTCCGATACACAGGAGTACTGGGCGACGAGGATCCAGAGCCGGTACCAGTAGGAGGTACCGAAGAAGAACCCCGTCCTTTAGCAGTACCACCAGTAGGTACCGAAGGAGTACCCTGTCCTCTGCCAGTACCAGTGCCCCGTGCCCCATGTCGGGAAATGCGAAACGATCCGTGACGACCTGTCATACCTGATAACAACATATGATGAGATACAACAAAGGCAATAAATAATAGAGACTAGAAATATGAAAGTGCAACAAAGACAAGATAATAACCAAGACAACATATGATGATACATTTTACAAGAAACATCTAAGTCCAGATAGTATATTTTATAAGAAACATCTAAGTTCAGATAGTATATTCTACAAGAAACATCTAAGTCCAGATAGTACATTCAGATAATAACCAAGACTAGATCATAACCAACTCTACATAATAAGAAAATGAAAGTACATCTCTCTCAATCATCTTCAAAATAATCATCTTGTTCGTCTTCCTCGACCTCATCTTCCTCTTCCTCCTCATCTTCACTTTCATCTTCGCCTTCGTCGGCTTCGTCTTCCTCTTCGGATAATTCTACATCTTCTATATTATGTGTCGTGTAATGCGTAACTTCCGTGGAGTCCACATCAACAATATTGGTTACAAGAGTTAGCTCGTCCTCCTGATAAGCTTTTTCGTCAACATCAAAAGTATCTCTAGCTTTAGTCTTGCATACTGTCCACCAGTCAGACTTTATTGCTCTCCGTCTCGGATAAGCTGTGAAGTACACGAGCTGAGCTTGAGTTGCTAGGACAAATGGTTCGTAGCCTTGATATCTACGTTTGTAGTTTATATCCACAAGACCATGCTTGTCAATTTTCCAACCTTGATTTTTAATCTGATCGAACCATTCACACTTGAACAACACGATCTTTGCAGGTTCTCTGCCATAATTATACGTCAACTCCACAATCTCTCGCAAGATGCCAAGAAAATCATTTTCTGGATCGACGTCTTTGTAGTTCGAAGATTTGATACACAAACAACTGTTTTTCGTGGAATCAAGATCCAGGAAGCTGTCTCTGATCGGAGCATTTGTCGACTTGAACCGAAAGCCATTGACACAGTAACTTGGCCATATTTTAACAAAAAGTAATTGGTTCCTTGGCAAGAGTTCTAACTAATTCAATCTCGGGTGAAATTAGACGATCGACCTGAATACCAAAGAAGAGATAGTAAGCTATTTATTGCGCAGTTGCATTAAAAGAGGCCAGTAATTACCAGGTTGCTTACTTATTCGCTCAACCAAGAACGAAAATGACGTCTCATTTCTTGTTCTAATGCTTCGTCTGTTAGGTAGGGTCTAACCGACCTCAACTCATCATTATATGTGCTGAAAAACAATGAAGCAACCGCCGATTAGTACAATAATATTAGCTTATACTATTACATTGAGATGACGTAAACTCATCATTAATTACTTACCCCTCTAGCTTCTCCACTTCATCCTCGTCGCAACTGAGTAATACATACAACTGAGCAGCCCTTAGCTCTTCGTCATTCAAATTTCTCTTCTTCATTTTTCCCGAAGGCTTTCCGGACGTATTGAATACTTTCAGTATTCCATCATTAGATTCTTGATAACCGTCGTCGTTTCTCGGAGCCCTCGTTCTATTCGTAGCAACATGAGGTTTGAAATACGTCGAGCAGAAGTTTGTAATCTCCTCGAGAATATAGGCTTCACAAATAGAACCCTCGACCCGAGCCTTGTTTTTCACCTTTCTCTTTAGGTGGTTCAAATGCCGCTCAAACGGGTACATCCACCGATAACCGATAAGCCCACCAACACGTGCCTCATAGGAAAGATGAATTGGCAAATACTCCATGGAGTCGAAGAATCCAGGAGGAAATACCTTCTCGAGCTTGCACAGTGTTACCGCAATATCGTTCTCCTGCTTTTCTAGACGATCGACGAGCAACTTATTAGAACAAAGATCTCTGAAGAATATGCTAAGCTTGGTCAATGGATCCCAAACAACCGGGGGTAAGAATTTCCGAAATGCAATAAGAATTAACCTCTCCATGAATACGTGACAATCATGGTACTTCATACCTGTCAGTTTGTTCTCCTTGAGGTCGACGCATCTTCTCAAGTTCGAAACATACCCGTCTGAAAATTTCAGACCTTGAATCCACCTACAAAGTCTCACTTTATTCTCCTTTTCCAGTGAGAAAATTGCCATAGGCTGCTTTAACTTTCCATTCCCGTCCTCTATCAAATGCAATACAGGACGTCTACATATTTCTTCCAAGTCTAATATAGCCTTTGGATTGTTTTTCATCTTCCCCTTTACGTCCATTACAGTATTAATTATGTTGTCAAACCCATTCTTCTCGATATGCATGACATCAAGGTTATGTCTAATCAGATTGGTGCTCCAATATGACAGATCCCAGAATATACTCCTCTTCGTCCAGTTATGAGTGCGACCAAATCCGTCACACTTGTAGCCCGTAGCAGGCTCTTCAATAGCTCTTGGTAAATCTTTTACCTCTTCCCATATCGTGTATCCGGGCCACCTTGGCGGGGGATTAGCCTTCTCCACAACGCCAGCACGAAAAGCATTCCTGTTCCTCCGGTACGGGTGATCCTTCGGCAGGAATTGTCGATGACAATCGAAGAAGCACGGTTTGCCTCCGTGTTTCAAACGGAAAGCCTTATTGCGGTCACGGACATGAAAGGCGTCCATGCGTGCTCCATCCAGATAACATACCATAGACCGGAAAGTCGTTGATGGTCCACATAATTGTTGTCCGCATCTGAAAATTTTATTTTCTAGATACATCGTACGTGTTGGAACCTACTTCCCTCAGCTGATTCAACTCATCAATCAATGGCTGTAAATATATATCGATGTTTCTTTTCGGATTGTTCGAACCTGGGATAATAACGATGAGGAACATATAAGGAGTCTTCATGCACATCCAAGACGGTAGATTGTACGGAGTGACGATCACAGGCCAACACGAATACTGGGATTCCGAAAGTCCGAATGGGATAAAATCGTCGGAGCAGAAACCCAATCTGACATTACGCGGATCAGAAATAAAATCTGGATACTCTCGATCAAAGTGCTTCCATGCTACTCCATCAGATGGGTGATCCAACACTCCTTTGGTCTGTTCCCGCTTATGCCAACTCATGTTTTTTGCAGTTTCCTTCACCATAAACAACCGCTGTAACCGCGGCGTCAACGACAAGTAGTGTATCGAATCGGTAGGCTTCCTGGCACCGACAGACTTTTCTCTACCACTGCCCTTGTAGCGATCGGCATCACAAAATCTGCAGGCGTCTTCATCCTTGTCGTCTTTGTAGTACAACATGCACCCGTTGTGACATGCATCTATTTTCTCGTATCCCATCCAGAGCGATCTTACCATCCTCGTAGACCGGTAGAAGTTGTTAGGCAACTTAGCACCCTCAGACAATATTTCTATAAGCAACTCCATAAGACGGTTGTAGCAATCTTGCGACATGTTAAAATCGGACTTGATGCTCAACAATTTTGTAACCACCTCCAACGGTGAATGATCCTCACAACAAGGATATAATGGAGTCCTTGCATTCTCCAGCAACTCCATGAACTGTGCAGCATCGGCGTTCGGTGCCTCCTTAGGTGCATCATGATCGTCCGGATCGAAACTAGGCCCCGCCGCGTCAAAAATCATGTTCTACAACCCATCGTCATAAGCAGCGTTGTTGTGGACATCCACATAAGACTCATACTCCGATGCTAAAGACACAAGTTCTTCGTGCGCGCTCCACTGATAGTAATTCGGTGTGAAATCCTTCGAGTATAAATGATACGTGACTTCCACTTCTGGATGATATTTCAAGTTGCGACATCTCACACACGGACACTTAATTTTGGTACCGTCCATGTACTGAGGGAACGCCTTGGCAAACTGCAGGAACTGCTGTACACCCTCTATGAATTCATCCCGCACACCGCACATGTCATTAGGATGACGGTTGTACATCCACGAACGATTCCGTAAGTAGTAATTCATATCTATTTGAAGATAATTTTGCAAAGATAGATACACTTATTCGATTATATTATCCAAATGGATGCATAGACACATAAGTATTCGATTATACCTACACTTCTAGGATACTCTATACACTCTTATAGTAACTAGGAGTCCTATGATATTACCTATCTCATGTACACTCTTCACACACACACACACACATTACCTACCACATATAGGGCTCAAGTCAAGAGTATAGTGCAATGGTATGCTATCATTCATGCCTATAATAAGGCATACCATATACGCTACACTAACATGAGTAAGGTATGTAGCAACGGTATGCTATCAGTCATGCTTATAATAAGACATACAATGTACTACATACTAGCTAGCAATCAAATAAACAAACGTGTCGTATAGGACGCCAATATAGTATAAGGTATATCGTGCCTATACTCAACACGCTAAGACTTAGGTGACTACATGCCCTTTGGTGTTCTTCCCTCCCCGACACGACATGACACGAATGCAAGCAAGTGGAAGTAAGTACAAACAAGTCAAGTGCAATATGAATGCATGCATGTGATGATCGAGTATGAGTACTTGCCTCTCTTATGGGGTTAACAATGTCCCTAGATCACCAATAAATAAAGAAATAATATTTTTAGAAGCTTTCTAATTTAAACCTCCAGTCAATTTCTAGTGTTTACAAAACCACTTAATCTACTGACTAGGCTCTAATTATTAACAAAATTACTTAAACAAGTGAGTCAGGTAATACTCTCTAACCTAAGAGGAATGGAAAAGTCCTAACACTCAACTTGAGCATCCACAAGTCCATTACACCCTGACTCAATTTGAAGTCAATTTCAAACCATCATTCTAATGGCTATGAACAGCACCCCAAGTGAACCTCCAATTCAAACATTTCCTATGAACGGCTATTAACAGTACCACTATTTAATTTCTACAATAATATTGAACCAGTCCACATTCAAATTAGTATAATACCAAATAATAAGACATAAATATAATAATTATATATATCAAATACACTAGATTACAAAATAAATATCAAAGCAAACAATAGTAAATATCGAAATGTTCACAGTATCGTGTCCGAAATAGGTTCTGTGTCAAAGTGTGTGTGTGTGTGTGTGTGTGTGTGTGTGTCAAAGTGTTGTGTCCTGTGTCACAGTGTCGTGTTCGAAATAGGTTTAGGGTTTACCTAGTCGGGGCCGAAGGAGCGGGTCGTCGAGAGGGCAGGGGGTCGCCGGTGGGGAGCTGAAGATGGAGGGGAGCGGTCGTCGAGGGTGAGCGGGGTCGACGAGGGAGAGCTGGGTCGCCGAGGGGGTTGCCGGTGGGAGCAGGGTCGCTGAGGGGGAGCAGGGTCGTCGAGCGGGGTCGCGGAGGGTCGGGGGCCGAGGAGGGAGGGTCGCCGAGGGGGGAGGGGTTCGCCGGAGGCCGAGGGGGGAGGGTCGCCGAGTGGGAGCGCGCGGGTTCGAAAAAAATTTGATCGAAATAATGGGGGAGAATGAAAACTCGAATGCCCTATATTTTTATTTTAGCGACGTCATAACTATACGTCGGTAAACGTCGCTAATATTAGTGATATTAGCAACGTTACACTAGTTACGTCGGTAAAGGTCGCTAATATTAGTGATACTAGCGACGTTCACCGACTTATCTGTGACGTATGTTTCTTTATACAAAACCAAGTCGCAAAACGTCGCCGATCGTCGGTAATAGTGACGTATTGCGGCGTTTATAAATTACGTTGCTAATTCCTTAAAAGGTAGCGACGTTTTTCTAAAACGTCGCTAATTGCGTCGCTAATATGACTTATTCTAGTAGTGTATTCAATCTTTCTTCTGAGTTTGTTCTGGAGTTTACTATAAACCCCAATTACCCTCTTCGCTCTTTTTTTTCTTTTAAGTTATTGTGGCAATAAGACTAATTAACTGATTTCATCAGGATCGTGAGGGGTAAATAACACTATTTGCGGAAGTATTTGGGTATCAATATTCAACATGTTCGAGTCATACAACAATCTTTTAGAATGATGTTAGACAAGGTGAAACAACGGTTCTCTGTTTGGAAAATAACTTGAGCAGTATTCCGAACGTAACAATGCTAAGCCTTTTGATTTTTTTTATTATGCCTTTTGGACTCACCATAATCCTTGCCATGTTCAGCACTCTCATGAACGAGCTATTCCACCGAAGTACTGAAATCCTTTTTCACGAGAACTTAACCCAAAAGAAGCTTATCCTTCCTCCGAATGCCTATTCTTTCGATCGATTCACTTGGTTTCTTTCGTTATTGCTTGAATCCTCGTTTCCTTCGCTAATAGAAGCTTTTGCCAATCCTAGTCTCGATGTCAATATTTGCGAGCTTATGATTTCCGCATAAAGTATCTTTATTTCATATACTTTAGGGCCTCGTTTGGTTCGCGGAATGGAAAGGAAAGGAAATCAATTCCTTAACATTTTCTTTCCTTTGGTAAATTACAGTTTATATTAATTTTTCTTTCTGATGTTTGGAAGTGCTAAAGAATTTAAAAAGGAAAGTGAATACTTCAATGTGGGAAAGTGATTCCTTACTTGGATGGATGGAATCACTTTCCCTCATATTTTTTTTATTGGAAATCACTTTTCTTTCCTCTTCAATTCTTTTGGCACCCAAACATAGAAAAGTAATCACTTTCCTTTTCTAATCCGATGATTCTGCGAACCAAACGAGACCTAGATGTAGAGTCTAAATAGTGAGAATACTTTACTAGTACATGATAAACTTTAGGATTCTTTTTCTATCATTCTAATATCATATCATCAACCTTAATCATACTTTGTCTTAATTAGCAAACCTTCCTTCCAAATAATATATTATTATATCCCTCACCCCCACCCCCACCCCCACCCCCAAAGCCAAAGTATTCCTATAACAGCACACACCCCTCTATATCTCTCTCTCTCTCTCCCCCCTGAACAAATGCAAGACCCTTTCCCAATCCCTTCATGCTTCGCCTCCGGCCCCCGCGCCGACAAGTTCCCCGACAACCCGATGTCCGTCTTCGCGTCGACGACCAAGTCGTCGTCGTCGGGCCAGAGCATCGTCACGTCCGTCTACCGCACCAAGATCGCGGGCCACGTTCGCCTGATCAACGTGAGCTGGTGCCGCAACCTCCTCGCCCACTGCCTCTGCGTCTCGGTCGAAGGACCCGACGCCGGCGGGGCCGCAGACGATGGCATTGCCGGTCCGAACGTCTGCAAGGTCGAGCTCCGCCCCTGGTACTTCTGGCGGAAGGCCGGCTCCAAGAAATTCTACACCCCAGGGAAGGAGGCAGTGCGCGTCTTCTGGGACCTCCGCGCCGCCAGGTTCGACGGGGACCCCGAGCCGCGCTCGAACTTCTACGTGGCCCTCGTCCACGACGGCGAGGCAGTGCTGCTCCTGGGCGACCTGGGGGCCAACGAGGCCTGCAGGAGGACCGGGTCCCGTCCGCCGGCGATCGAGGCGGCGCTGCTGTCGAAGAAGGAGCACGTGTTCGGGAAGAAGCGGTTCGTGACGAGGTCCAAGTTCGACGGGAAGGGGAAGGCGCACGACATCGTGATCGAGTGCGGGATCGGCGGCGGCAGGACGGACCCGGAGATGGTGGTGAGGATCGACGGGGACGTGGCGGTGCACGTGAAGCACCTGCAGTGGAAGTTCAGGGGGAACGAGACGGTCGTGGTGGGCGGCAGCAAGCGCAGGGTTGAGGTCTGCTGGGACGTGCACGGCTGGCTGTTCGGACCCGGGCCCAGGCACGCGCTGTTCATATTCAAGCCGCTGCCGGCCCCTCGCTCCGCGGCGCTGGCCGCCTCGGCTCCGTCGGCAGCGCCGCCATTGACCACTGGCGCGGGCGACCGTCGCCATGGCTCGGCAGCACCCGAGTCTTGCTTGTTCCTCTATGCATGGAAGCTGGAGTGACGTGCCATGCCATGCCATGCATGACTAAGCTAAGGATGATGTTGCAATTTGATGAGTTTTTGTCGAGTCATGACAAAGTTTGTGACACTAAAAAAAGAAATTTGTAAGTAATGCAAAGTAATTCTCAATGTGCAAAGAATGGTTGGCAATCACATGGTGTGGGGGATGGCGGGGTTAGTTGCAGCTAGCTGTTGTTTGTTTGCATGTGGATCATGCTGATTCAAAGATTGACAGATTGGATCACATTGGGCATATATTCTTGAGTTCTTCAATTGAAAACCAATCATCTTAATGCCCCTTTTTTAATATATATATATATATATATATATATATATATATATATATATATATATATATATATATATATATATATATATAAAGGTTGCGGATCAAAAGTTCCGTCCGGCAGCTCCCCTCGTGCGTCCCCTCTCTTGCGTCGGATCAAGCGCAGCGTCCGATCAATCCGACGATAGAGAGAGAAGCGGACTTTGGCGGCGGAGAACCCGATTCGCATTCATATATATATATATATATATATATATATATATATATATATATATATATATATATATATATATATATATATTCTTGACGAAGGTTAATTTTATTCAGTTTCGTTCAAGAGACTACAAATACAGCTCGAAGGCCAATTCAGTCTAAAGGCAACATCCATGCCCGAAGGCCAATCACAGCTCGAATGCACCACACACGCCGAAGGCCTCATCTAGTCCGAATACCTCACGTAGTCGTACTGCACAGCATCGCACCAGCTCTACACTAGCACCTACATCACATCTGCGTAACACCCGGGTCGCATCGCTCTCGCCGCAACAGGGCCACACTTGCATCGCACCCACCTCCCCACACTTAATCCCTGCGGAATTAAAGTGCCTTCCTGTAGCTCGAACCCGCAACCACCCGGGGAGATGCCTCCCTCTTAACCACTTGGGTTCATAGGTCGGATTCGTCATGCGGTATTTCCTTAGTGATTCTTTCAGAGTGTTTTGGCTCGCAATAAAGCTAGGGTCCTGATCGAGCAAGACGTAGTCCTATCTATCTACCTCTCCAGACACTATATATATATATATATATATATATATATATATATATATATATATATAAAACCAAAATTCTCCAATTTATTCATATTAAGGCGCAAAATGCCGAAGCCTTTACAAGTAAGAACAAAAAGAAAGGAAAAAGAATGACAAAAGAAGAGAGCCGTCCGCTACTCGAACTAGAAGAGCAAGGACTGCCAGAAGTCCTTAAGGTCGTGGTTGCAGTGTCTGCTAACTTTGTGAATCTGTCGGAGGGCCTCCCAAATAAGTTGGATGGATGAATATTGGTGGCCCTCATTTCTGAATTTGTTGCGGTATCTTCCAGATGACCCACGTGATAGCGGCTGCAACGATCTGGTGGTCGTGCGATGCGGAGCCCCAAATGGCAAGAAGATCGTTGAAGCTTCCACCTGCCTGGTCTTGTTTGCAATGATGAAAGAGAGCAGTCCAAACCTTAGCAGGCAAGTCTCCAGAGTAAAAAATGTAATCAACCGTTTTCGACTGTCTCGTCGTGCAGCAGTGACACGCAGAAGCTAAACTAAAGCCAATGTTGTTGAGGGCGTCATCAGTGGGAAGCTTCTTACGAAATGCTCTCCAAATCAAAAAGGATTATTTTTTGGGAATACAAGACTGCCAGAATGGGGCGATGATGGGGGAAGGCGCACCAATGCCGTGGGCAGCACTTCTTGTCGATGCTACCGCGAAGGAGCCGTCGGTCGATCTAGACCACTGCAGTGCGTCAGGTTCTGACCTAATATTTAATTAGCCCAGTATCGGAAAGCAGTTCCGCAGCCTCGTCCCCGAACCATTCACGAACCCTATCCCAGTTCCAGTCGCCTGAGGGGTCCCACATATCCCTGATCAAACTGTTCGTAGGAGCTTCCGGGCACTGGGCAAGCAGATCTTCCCCAGCCCAACGTTCGAAGAATAGAGACGATTCGCCCGACCCCAACTGAAGTCGGATAAAAGGTTCAGCTAGACTCCTACCATACAGGATGTGACGCCATGAAGCGGAGGATCTGCAGTTAGAGTCTGCGTTAGTCGAATGAGAATGCTTGAAATATCTGGCCCTCATGAACCGCGCCCAGATATTCCTGCTCACTCGAAGCTTCCACCACAACTTTATTGAGAAAGCATCCACGATATTCGATAACCTGCAAAAACCGAGATCTCCCTCAGCAGTAGGTCTCGCCATGGTGTCTCAGCTAGCCCAATGGTGTTTGTCCTTGCCATCGCAGTAACCTCAGAAAAAGTTGGCGAAGAGGTTTTCAATGCTAGTGAGAACCTTCTTAGGGGGGGAGCAGGCGGCAAGGGTTTATATAGGGATGGAGGAGAGGACATGCTGAATCAAAATCATTTTTTCGTCGGGAGATAAAGTTACGTTGTTCCATCCCTCGAGTTTTTTTTCCTGATTTTGCCCACGAGCCCTTCGAAGATGCCCGCGTTGGTTCTATGGTACACCAACGGGCACCCCAGATATAGGAAAGGAGGGTACACAACAGAGAAGGAAGTGATGTTGGTAAGGGTGGAGGAGTGGTCACTGCTGGCGTTGTGGTGAACGTCGATGGTGTCACGACCCGCTCCCGAATATTCGTATACGAGTCGGACACGTCCAGCCTACGTTGGAAGACTCAACGTAGGAAGCTGTAAACAACTAAAAAAAACTCCAAGAATAACATGAAAGTAAACATCACAGCATCTAACCGTCCCAGAATGATCACCATAATCCACAAGTCATATTACAATTTATATATAAAAGTACCAGAGACAAATCTGGTGACATGAATGAAATACAACTATGAACTCTCAATATACAACATCTAGAAGTAAAGCTAAACAAACCTAAACCTGTAACCTCTATCTAAGTCATGCCTCCATCCTGTTCAGCTAAGATCCCGGGCTCTGGCCCATAAGGTGGAACGATATTCTCAAGTACACCAGTAACATATCCAGTCAGGAGCGGAGCAAAGTACTATCCTAGATAATGAACAAGAACATCATGATATAAAATGAATACGAGAGAAATGGAATGTAAAGTACAGGAAAAGAACATGAAAGTACAGAAATGTAAATACAGGAAGTACAGAAAATAAAGTACATAAAATAAATCCTGAACCTGACATGTGCACAATATTTGAAATATAGCTAGCATATGTGACCGGCTGGGGTAAGTACATGAATAAGCACATAAAATAGATACGGCTTAGGGTCCCACGTGCACTGTGTGAGACCTAAGCTATCAACCTAAATTTTTGATTTTTGGGTTTGGTCACATATCTAGTGTATTTTCCCTCCCCGACTACAAGTAGGTACAAGAACATGAAAGTACCAGAGTACGTATATGATATCGTGTCACATCGTGTCATCAAAAGAAGTACAAGATATGAATGTAAATGCACAAGACCATAGAATGTACTTACCTTGCTCGGGGTGATCGAAAATAGGGAGAAGATTTGTATGTCCTCCTGATAATAATATAAGTTGATTAAGATCGATTACTAGTTGCTAGACCAATGCTGACTACTCTATTTATTTATGGATACTTACTATATATTTAGTAACCTTATTCAAAATTTAGATAGAAAGACTTCCTTAATTTTAACAATTAATAATAATTTATAAAAATACCCAGGTTTTAGATTTACAATTATTGAGATGACTCTACTATCTAACCATACATAGCATAGGCTACTTATTTTATTATACCAATAGCATTGGTTAAATAGTATAATGTTTTTAGGCTAAATTGCACTTTGATACCTTCAACTATTCTAATTTTTCAACTTGATACCCTAAACTTTTTTACTCAATAACTTAATACCTCAGCTATTATTTTTTTTCAACTTCATACCTAAAATTCTAAAAATCCCGAAAATGCCCTTATCCTTTCCCTCTTCCCTTCTTCCCTCCCCCCTCCGGCCACCCCCTTCTCCCGCACAGCCCTAGCCCCCCTCCCTCCCGCCCCGCCCCCCTCCGGCCACCCCCCTCTCCCGCTTTCGGCCGCCTCCCCCCCTACCGCTTCCGTCCGCCCTCCCCCAGCCCCCCTCCTCCCACACTATCGTTTCCTACGGGGAAAGGGGGGGGCAGGTAGCCGGAGCGGGAGGAGGGGGGATGTCACGCCCCGATTCCGTAGAATCGATAGTCGTCCCCCAGGCGTGATGCCGTGCGAACCTAAGTTGCGATCGCACAAGGCATAGTCATAAGGTTATCCGAAACACAACATCAAGTTAGAGTACGCAGAGAAATTGAATGACACATTTGAAATAGAAATAGATTTTTTCATTGATGATAATAAAACTTTACATAGACTCCTTTACAATCATTGTCGCGTGGGCTACAACATGACTCGACTTACAAATGAACACCGATGAGATAGTCGTTCCATACATTACATCCCTTTTTACAAGCAAAAACTATTACACATTTCTACCTACTATCGAGGCGAGTCGAGTCGTCATCTTCTTTTGGACTGAGTGCGGGTCTTCTTCAAAAGGAATCCAGAACAAGCCTTTACACGGACAAGGCTTCAAAAGTGTCCACGCCGCCTTGAGATTTAAGTGGCACGCCCTTCGTGGTTCGGGGTACCAGCGTAGAGAGTGAGGATCAGTACATTACACTTTGTACTGGTGCATGGCAAGTTAAGTTCCAAGCTCTCATTTGGTTGAATGAGTTTATATGACTTAGTTCATGAATGTTTCTAACCATCCTAATGAATTTCAAGCAAGCCATGACAAGCATAATGTAATATACGTCGGAACTTACCCCCGACGGACCACGCCGCGCCTTTTGAAACTTACCATGTTCTTCCCTGTCAATTGTTATCATTTACATTTCCAAGTGTAACATTTCGTGTGTTTGGTCACTGACACCACAAGCCATCCTGGACTTATAGCTTTGTTAGTCGGGGCCCTTTCAACGCAAGTAGCGAGCCCCGCTGAAAGTCCCCGCCTAACCCGTGCTATCATCCAGCACAGCTATATCGTGTTTCCTCCTAGGCTGAGTCGGTCCCGTGGCCCCGGGTTATCGCTCGAGGAAACTTTCTCCTTGTCGACAAGTTGTCCAATGACCGAGTTAAGGCAACATTTAGTTATTAAGGCCTAGCCTACTTTCTCTTTGAAACTTGATTATTTTACCGTGTCCGTGCCTTTGCTTTCATTCTTTCATCCGCAACAACACTATCGATTTACTTAAGAAGGGGTCGAGAAGAGAAGGGTCAGCCACTCACCTTGAGTTTACTTCGGCGAGAGAACTTGTTGGTCGCGCTAGACGTCGCCTACGCGATTACCTGAAATCGTACAAGCAACCGATTAGAACACTGCATTATTCAAGGAGTGCGATAGGAAATGCGAGTTCGAAATGCAAGCCATGAAAACCATCGAAAACATTCACGAAAACGCATTCAGAAAACAAAGCCAAAACCAACGCAAGCGGCGTGAAAAGCAGAGCAACGGGAGGTCTCTCCCGACTCAGCCGCAGAGCCAATCCTCGAGGCGCAACCCGCTGAATATGGGACTTGGTTCCGAAGAAGACATTCCATAACGAGGAATGGATCTTAATTCAACCGTTCCTGTTCGATCGACTCGGCCGATCCCGACCTATCGGTCCCGACCGAATCGATAGCGACAATGTTCCTTTCTCGTGCATCCCGTGGACAAGTACGAGACACGATGTAGGGACGGGGCACTACACCATAACCAACGAAGAAAACGTTTCGTCCTCGAAACTTAAGAATAGAACCTACCTCAACGAGAACAGTGAAGGAAACTTTTCCTTCATTTCTGACTCAAGCTCCCACGTCGACTCCTCAACTGAATGGTTTCTCCAGAGGACGCGGACTAGAGGAATAGCACGGTTGCGGAGAAGTTTATCCTTGCGCTCCAAGATTTGTACCGGCTCTTCGACATATGACAAGTCCGCCTTCAGGTCCAGCTTACCCAAATCTACCACATGCCCCGGATCGTGCACGTACTTCCGTAATTGCGAGACGTGGAAGACGTCATGTACCTCTGACAATGCAGGCGGCAAGGCGAGTTGGTAAACTACCGGGGCAACTCGCTTCAATATTTCGAACGGGCCAACAAATCTTGGGCTCAACTTTCCTTTCGCACCGAACCGGGAAACTCCACGCATAGGCATCGCCTTCAGGAATACATGGTCGCCTTCTGAAAACTCGAGGGGGCGTCGGTGCGTGTCGACATAGCTTTTCTGCCGGCTTTGTGCTATCTTCAATCTTTCTCGTATCAACTTGACCTTCTGCACAGTCTGCTCCACCAGCTCCGGACCAAGTATCTGCCGTTCCCCGACTTCATCCCAGCAAATGGGCGATCTACACTTCCGGCCGTACAAAGCTTCATACGGCGCCATTTGGATGCTGGACTGATAGATGTTGTTGTATGCAAACTCGGCCAGCGGTAGATGGACGTCCCAACTTGACTTCAAGTCGATCGCACAGAGTCGTAACATGTCTTCGAGAATTTGGTTCACCCGCTCTGTTTGGCCGTCAGTCTGAGGATGATAAGCTGAGCTGAACTTCAACTTAGTCCCCAATGATGAATGTAGACTACTCCAGAAATGCGCTACGAACCGTCCATTCCGATCAGAGACGATAGAAATTGGGACCCCGTGCAACCGAACTATTTCATCAAGGTATATCTGAGCAAGGCGGTCGACGCTCCAAGTAACTTTGATGGCGATAAAGTGCGCTGACTTGGTTAGTTGATCGACGATGACCCAGACGGTGTCGTTTCCCCGCGGCGTCCTCGGCAAGCCAACAACGAAGTCCATAGTGATGTGATCCCACTTCCACTCTGGAATGGCGAGGTTCTGCATCTCCCCGCCCGGTCGCTGGTGCTCGGCTTTGACTTGCTGACAGGCCATACATTTTGACACAAAGAGCGCTACTTCCCTCTTCATGCCGTGCCACCAAAAGATAACGCGAAGGTCCTTATACATCTTGGTGCTGCCAAGATGCAAGGAATATTTTGCATAGTGCGCCTCCGCCATTATCTCCTTTCTAAGTTCTGTGTCGTCCGGTAAGCATAGCCGTCCCTTCACGCGCAACACTCCCGACTCGTCCTCTGTAAAGTCGAACACTTTCCCTGTCGATATCAGCTTCCGCATCTTCTCCAGGTAGGGGTCGTCCTTCTGTACAGACTTGATCCTCCCCAGTAGGCTCGGTTCCACCCGCAGTTGCGCTAGTTTTACGTCTCTGAAACGAACTCGGAGCTCGATGCCCATTCCTTCCAAGTCATGCAGCAGTCGGTCGTTGATATATAATGAAGCTAAGTACTTCCGGCTCAGCGCATCCGCTACCACATTTTCCTTGCCCGGCGTGTAGTCGATTGACAAGTCATAGTCTTTGATCAGCTCGAGCCATCGCCTCTGCCGCAAATTCAATTCTTTCTGGGTGAAGCGATACTTGAGGCTTTTGTGGTCCGTATAAATCTTGCAGGCCACGCCATAGAGATAGTGACGCCACAGCTTCAACGCGAACACAATTGCCGCTAGTTCTAGGTCGTGCGTGGGGTAGTTCTTCTCGTGCGGCTTCAACTGTCGGGAAGCAAAAGATATCACCTTATTCCGCTGCATGAGCACACACCCCAAGCCCTGGCCCGAAGCATCACTGAAGATTTGAAATCCCTCCGTCCCTTCAGGAAGAGCAAGTATCGGGGCCGAAACGAGCCGTTGTTTGAGCTCCTGGAAGGAAGCTTCACAGTCGTCTGACCACTTGAATGCGACTCCTTTCTGGGTGAGGCGAGTCAACGGCGATGGGATCTTCGCGAAGTCCTTCACGAAACGTCGGTAGTATCCCACCAAGCCTAGAAATCTTCGAATTTTGCTAACTGATGCGGGCCGTTTCCAATCAACAACTGCCTCGACTTTCTTCGAAACGACTGCGATGCCCGCGACGGAGATGATGTGCCCAAGGAATGAGACGCTGTTCAGCCAGAACTCGCACTTGCTCATCTTCGCGTACAACTGATTCTCTCGAAGGGTTTGGAGTACCGTCCGTAGATGCTCTGCATGTTGCGTTCGATCCTTCGAGTAGATGAGGATGTCGTCGATGAAGACTACTACGAACTTGTCAACGAACGGACGGAACACCCGATTCATTAGATCCATGAAGACGGCAGGGCGTTTGTCAGACCGAACGGCATTACCAAGAACTCGTAGTGGCCATAACGAGTGCGGAAGGCAGACTTCGTCACGTCATCTGGCTTGACTTTGAGTTGGTGGTAACCCGATCGTAGATCAATCTACGAAAATACTATTGCATCTTGGAGCTGGTCGAACAAGTCGTCGATGCGGGGCAGGGGGTATTTGTTTTGGACGGTGGCTTTATTCAATTCCCGATAGTCGATGCAGAGTCGCATCGATCCATCCTTCTTCTTCACAAATAGCACGGGCGCACCCCACGGCGAGATACTCGGACGGATAAACCCTCTTCGAGCAATTCCTGAAGTTGGGCCTTCAATTCTTTCAATTCTGCAGGGGCCATTCTGTACGGAGCCTTCGAGATTGGCCAGGTGTCGGGGAATGTGTCGATGGTGAACTCTATTTCTCGATCGGGCGGCATGTCGGGTAGCTCGTCCAGAAATACGTCGGGGAATTCTGCTACAACGTCGGTCTGACCCGCGTTTGCACCATCCTGTCGCATGTCTCGAACGGAAGCTAGATAGCCTTCGCACCCGGAATACAGCATCCGTCGAGCAGATATTACGGAGATCACCATGCAGGTCGACGACGCCTCACCACACGAGTAGCAAAATTCAGGCACTCCAGGCATGCAGAATGTGACCTTCTTTTCAGCGCAGTCTATGGTTGCGTTGCACGGCCCGCGCTAATCCATTCCCAGAATGATGTCAAAGTCCTTCATGTCTAGAACTATCACATCCAGACCGATCTTTTGACCGCCGATACAGATAATCCCGTCGGCGCAAGCTAAGTTTGTGAGAATTGGTGTGCCCGAAGGCATGCTTACGCTAAGGTCGAGATCTAATGATATTACAGAAAATTTGTTCTCGGTGGCAAAGTCCGCCGATATAAAACTATGTGAAGCACCTGAATCAAATAACACACGAACAGGCACATTATTGAATTTTAGTATACCTGACACTACGGTATCTGATGCCAGCGCTTCGTCTCGAGTCATGACGTAGACGCGGCCCTGAGTGTTGGGGCGACGGTCTCGGCCATTTTGCGGTACGGGTTGAGTGGGCGGAGGAGGTCGAGGCGCCTGTCCTCGATTCTCTTGACGATGTTGTTGTGGCGGTGCATTGTAATTTTGTCTCCGAGCCCAGCAATCTGCCATTTGGTGCCCCCATTTTCCGTAAAAGAAATATCCTCCATCTAAGACAGCACAGTCCCTTTCATTGTGCCCGTGGCAATTGCACTTGGCGCAGGAAGGAGATGGGTTCTGTCCTTTATAGCCACCGTTGTTTGGACGCTTTGAAGCGTAATTGTTGCCTCCCGTATAGCTAGGACGTTTGTGATTGGAGTGACGCACAACGTTTGCAACACCGGAAGGATGCAGGCTCTCAAGGCGGAGAGCGTGGTTCAGAGCCTCGCCCATGGTCTTGTACTCCGGGACCCCGACATGCGCACCGATAGAGTGTCGCAGACCCACTTCGAACCGTCGCATACGGCACTCTTCAGTAGGCAGAAACTGGCCAGCAAACTTAGACAACTTGTTAAATTCTGCGGCGTACTGTTCCACTGTCCTGCTTTCTTGCTTTAACTGCATGAATTCATTCTCCTTCGCTTGAAGAACGGCTGACGGAAGGTACTGGACTTCGAAAGCTTTGCGGAACGTGGCCCAAGAGATCGGCGCGGTGGTGTTGTCCGGTCGGATCGCTCGCTTGCGTACGGCCCACCAGTCGTGCGCGTTCAGCCGTAGTTGAAGTTGTGCGCAGGCAACTTGTTTCGACTCTTCAATGCCGAGAAGCTCGAAGTGATCTTCCAGCTCTTCCAACCAGTCGATCGCTATGGAAGGACCCTCGGTGCCGCTGAAGGAAGTACGGCACGCCTTCTTGAATTCTGATACTTCAAAGTTGTACTTTTTCGGTGTCGCTGGTTGACGCTTGGGCTCCGCCGTGTCGACTTCAATGGGTTGGATCGTCGGCCCGGTGGCAGTAGGTGCGATGACGGTAGGCACAGTCGCAGAATTTTCGTTGGCCGCCATTGTCTGGACGATCTGCTGCAGGGTATCTAACTGCTTTTGTTGAAGTTTGGCATGTACGTCAAAGCGAGCTTCGAACTGGGCCTGTCGTTCCTCTACCTGCTGATGCCGGTTCTCGGACTGGTTCCGCTGCGCCTCCATCATGCGCAGCATCCTTTCGATGGTATCGTTGGAAGGTCCGCCCCGCGAACGACGAGAACTACTAGAGCCGCTAGAAGCGCTCTACTCTCGCTCGGCCGTAGGCTCCGTCACTTCTGCGATACGAAGACAAACGCATCAGTCACAAATTATTACGGACTTATTGTATGGAATAACTTATCTCATCGATGCGAGGTCAAAGGTTTGGAACTCTAAACGCGAGGCCAAAGGATGTAAAGCCGTGCTCTGATACCATTATGTCATGTCCCGATTCCGTAGAATCGATAGTCGTCCCCCAGGCGTGATTCCGTGCGAACCTAAGTTGCGATCGCACAAGGCATAGTCATAAGGTTATCCGAAACACAACATCAAGTTAGAGTACACAGAGAAATTGAATGACACATTTGAAATAGAAATAGACTTTTTCATTAATGATAATAAAACTTTACATAGACTCCTTTACAATCATTGCCGCGCGGGCTACAACATGACTCGACTTACAAATGAACACCGATGAGATAGTCGTTCCATACATTACATCCCTTTTTACAAGCAAAAACTATTACACATTTCCATCTGCTATCGAGGCGAGTCGAGTCGTCATCTTCTTTTGGACTGAGTGCGGGTCTTCTTCAAAAGGAATCCAGAACAAGCCTTTACACGGACGAGGCTTCAAAAGTGTCCACGCCGCCTTGAGATTTAAGTGGCACGCCCTTCGTGGTTCGGGGTACCTGCGTGGAAAGCGAGGATCAGTACATTACACTTTGTACTGGTGCATGGCAAGTTAAGTTCCAAGCTCTCATTTGGTTGAATGAGTTTATATGACTTAGTTCATGAATGTTTCTAACCATCCTAATGAATTTCAAGCAAGCCATGATAAGCATAATGTAATATACGTCGGAACTTACCCCCGGCGGACCACGCCGCGTCTTTTGAAACTTACCATATTCTTCCCTGTCAATTGTTATCATTTACATTTCCAAGTGCAACATTTCGTGTGTTTGGTCACTGACACCACAAGCCATCCTGGACTTATAGCTTTGTTAGTCGGGGCCCTTTCAACGCAAGTAGCGAGCCCCGCTGAAAGTTCCCGCCTAACCCGTGCTATCATCCAGCACAGCTATATCGTATTTCCTCCTAGGCCGTGTCGGTCCCGTGGCCCCGGGTTATCGCTCGAGGAAACTTTCTCCTTGTCGACAAGTTGTCCAATGACCGAGTTAAGGCAACATTTAGTTATTAAGGCCTAGCCTACTTTCTCTTTGAAACTTGATTATTTTACCGTGTCCGTGCCTTTGCTTTCATTCTTTCATCCGCAACAACACTATCGATTTACTTAAGAAGGGGTCGAGAAGAGAAGGGTCAGCCACTCACCTTGAGTTTACTTCGACGAGAGAACTTGTTGGTCGTGCTAGACGTCGCCTACGCGATTACCTAAAATCGCACAAGCAACCGATTAGAATACTGCATTATTCAAGGAGTTCGATAGGAAATGCGAGTTCGAAATGCAAGCCATGAAAACCATCGAAAACATTCACGAAAATGCATTCAGAAAACAAAGCCAAAACCAACGCAAGCAGCGTGAAAAGCAGAGCAACGGGAGGTCTCTCCCGACTCAGCCGCAGAGCCAATCCTCGAGGCGTAACCCGCTGAATATGGGACTTGGTTCCGAAGAAGACATTCCATAACGAGGAATGGATCTTAATTCAACCGTTCCCGTTCGATCGACTCGGCCGATCCCGACCTATCGGTCCCGACCGAATTGATAGCGACAGTGTTCCTTTCTCGTGCACCCCATGGACAAGTACGGGGCACGATGTAGGGACGGGGCACTACAGGGAAGGCGGCCGGAAGCGGGAGGGAGGGTGGCCGGAAGCGGAAAGGGGGAGTAGGGGTGGGGGTGGGGGTGGGGGGGTAATTTTAAAGTTTGACCATGGATATTTTTGTCCCAAAAGAATTTCGGGTATCAACTTGTTACAAAAAAAGGTTTAGGGTATCAAGTTGAAAAACCGGAATAGTTGAAGATATCAAAGTGCAATTTAGCCATGTTTTTATGAAAGTACAGTATATATATATATATATATATATATATATATATATATATATATATATATATATAATGAGCTACTTCTCTTATTTCAACAGATTCAAAACATAACACAAGAGTATTCCACAACAATAGCTCAACCCAACTCATAATCCAACATAAATAATACACCTAAAATTTGGGTCTACTCAAGGTCCAGCAACACTTCTTAACAACTTAGCCATACTCCATGACCAGTCCAACTTGCAAGTGACAAATACTACTTACTGCATACTGACCCAGAATCCTTCACCTTCCCAAATTTGAAAATAACGGCTACTTTCTTGCTGCAACATTGGTAAAATGGAAAGGAGCCAGCTTGCTTGCATTGTTTGAACAAGAAGGAAAAAATAGGAACTCACTCAATTTGAATCACAACAAGTCCATAGGAAAAATATACAGAACTTCCCCTATAGACACATAAGATTGAAACAACCAAACAATTTCAACTCATGCCTTAATCAATGTTGGTCCAATCGAACTTCTAAGAGACATTAGATTGATTAGTTCCAACCAAGGAAATAGAAAAATCAAAAGAATATTTTGAATCAAATTCTGAAAAATCAAAATACAAATCCAATCGATCGTATGAACCAGGCAATCGATTCTGGAATCAGGCCTGATACAGTCTCCATCATTCCTCACCACGCCATCACCCACTGCTAAACCCGACCTGGACACGTACGTACCTCTTGAACTCGATCATCTTCACGATCAAATGCTAATAGAATGAACACACACCCAGGGCCGGACACGACTCATAGAGACACGAATCATCGAACACGACTCAAGCAAGACACGAACCTGAACCACTTTAATTCCTGCATCTCGACACATCCCGCCCAATGTTTAATAGAGTTAAAATACTCGAAATAACATCTATACTAGCAACAGAGCGGAAAAATACCTGTGAATGTCGAACCTGTATCCGAGAATGTCAACACAGCGACTATGTTGACACAATCCTACTTGAATCTCCAAAACGAAATTAAGATCCTGCTTGGGACATTAAGCAAACCATTGATACGAAATCAGGAAAAAAGAAGACAAATTTCGATATGAACTTCGAGAGCAATCCAAACGAAAGATCATCCCAAAATTGCTCGAGCACATGAATCAGAAAGAGGTAAATTGGTTGCCAACGAAATTACCTGCTCAAGAATCTATGCCTCGACTCGATCTTCAGAACAGTTAATCATAACTAAATCCTTGGCGAGGAAGGATAGTCCAGTCACGATCGACGCAGATCAGTCGACTCCTCCTAGATGCGTCGATAACTTGATCAAACGAAATCATCAAGGCATTGGTAAGAAGAATGATCCAAAACTTACCAATACTACACTGCCGCTCGACAAAAATCCAACCAACCGATCGATCTGACCTCAATTCGATCTCCTAAAATAATTCACCCAAAAATAAACGGGAATTATCAACAAAATGATCGAAATCAACAACCAAACCTCGAGATTAATCAAGAACATAGATCGACACTCACCGTTGCTAGATCGATCGCCGTCAACTGAAGAAGAAGTCGCCGAAGAGTGTCGTCCAGGAGATCCGCGGTGGCGATGTCGCTCAACACCTGGTCCAGCCGCCGCTCGGAGAGAGGAGTACCGTCTTCGGTCACCGGACATGGAAATCGCCACCATCGCCGCCAGAATCTAGGGTTAGGGTTTCGAGATGCTCAAGAATTTGGGAACGAGGGATTGAGCTGGTTTCTAAAGAAAAGGGAATGGAGAAAAATGTCTCCTTTTCTCTCTTCAACCATCATATATATACAGAGTGGAAAAATAAATGTGCATTTCCAATTAAGTCCCTCCCTTCCCAAAATAATTACAAAAATGCCCTAGATTCTGTTAGGGAATTTGTTAGGTAGTTAGGAAAGTTGTTATAAAAGTGGGGACCATGCTAGTTGGTTATAACTAACTAGGAACTTACGCCCATGCTCTTAATTCAAATATTTTTCCTCCAAAAGATTATAAAGTTATTAGATAAAATTTTACTCAAAGTAAATTAAGAAACAATTAAATTTCATAAAAATTGAAAGGCGGGTTACATATGGTACTCTTGTTGGGGTTGACACGCTGGCCAGAGCATTTTGCGTATCTCTGCAGCGTGTTGTGGACTACTTCCACATATCCGACATCGTCATAGGAGAATATGAGGATATCGTCTGCATACGCCAGATGCGTGATGATCGGGCAGCTGCTAGAGGTGTGAAAGTGCTGGAAATGCGGGAAGCCCACCATTTTGTTCAGATTTTTGCTCAGGGCTTCAGCAGCAATGATGAAGATGGTGGACGATAAAGGGTCACCCTGTCTGACACCGCGACTAGATTTGAAAAAGCCATCAGCTTGGCCGTTAATAACCGTGGAGATCCAAGAATTATTGATCGATCTCCATATGATGTTGGTCCATGTTTCCGAAAATCCGAAAGCCCTAAAAATCTAATTCATGAATTGCCAGTCCAACCTGTCATACGCCTTCTCCATGTCTAGTTTGATAACAATGTTCCCGCCCCTCCATGGTAATTTCATGCATG
This sequence comes from Iris pallida, assembly GCA_029216955.1. Taxonomy (NCBI): domain Eukaryota; kingdom Viridiplantae; phylum Streptophyta; class Magnoliopsida; order Asparagales; family Iridaceae; genus Iris; species Iris pallida. Next base: position 23,828,906 of record JANAVB010003200.1, read on the forward strand.
TTATCATTTTCTAAGCCATCAGAATGTTGTCTAAGATGTTTCTGCCATGGACGAAGCCACTCTGCTCTTCAGAGATAATCATGGGAACACTACCAAAATCTAACAATTTAGCGACGGCCGCATCCGTCGCCAATCCGTCGGTAATTACGGATTAGCGACGGTTCTCCGACGGATTTTGATCAAAAACATCCGTCGGCAAATGACGCGTTGCTAATTTCATCCGCCGCTAGGTTGTCGCTAGACGACGACATAGCGACGGATTGCCGTCAGCATGATTCGTACAACTAGCGACGACCTTCCGATGGTTTTTCGTCAAGTCAAGTACCAGAAAGTTAGTGATACTGCTTTATACCGACGGGACAATCCGTCGCTAATCCGTCGGCACATTGTCGGTAAACGCATATCAGAGAGTTTCTGATACGCAAAATCTGTAGCTAATCTGTCACGCGTAGTCGCAAACCAGCGACGGATTGGCGACGACTTATCTGTCGCTTAGGCTCTGAATTTTTTTATATTTCCAGAACCTAATCAACGGATTATCCGTCGCTTGGTTGTCGTCGTCAGTCACTAACTGGAAATTCTCCAGTTAGCGACGGATATTCCGTTGCTTGGTTGTCGCTTGGTAGTCGCCGTCCGTCGCTAACTAAAAATTCTTGGAAATTCTCCAGTTTGCGACGGATAATCCGTCGCTTGGTAGTTGCTTTTTAGTCACTAGTCCGTCGCTAACTGAAAAATTTTTGAAATTTTTTTTCCATAAAACAGAGCATTTCTTGTTCACACAACATCCGAAACATCGAAACATCACAATATGCATCACACATCACACATCACACGAACCAAGATACAACACACACCAATATATATATATATATATATATATATATATATATATATATGTATACACACACCAAGTCTAGATAATATCATCTAAAAACATCAAAGTCTAGATAAAAACCATGTCTAGAAAATAAGAAACATCAAGAGTTGTAAAACCATACAAGTCGGTTGTCAGAAATAAGTATACTGGAAACAAATCCAGTCAAAAATCATATCATATATATATCTACTATCGTCTATGCTGGGGCAGATAGAACTCCCTCAGCCAGCGCGCATAAGTAGGATACACGCCAGCAAGATCAATATCCAGAGGAGATGGATGACTGGAACTCCCGGTGCAACTGCCCTCTGGTGTCACCTCCTCCTTCACAGCTATCTAGGCTTTAGGAATCACTTCCACCTTAATTGTAGGTGAAAATTCTTCCTTGACCTCCTCAGCAGCAGGAGGTACCACTATTTCCTCAGCAGCAGGAGGTACCACTACCTCCTCAGCAGCCATATGTGTCTCTCTCAAGCGAGATCCTCGGGTCTTGGGTGCCATCTGGTAAGACCATTAAATATCAATCAGAGCACGTATAGGTTGACGATTTAATTTTGCACAGTCTCGAGTATTGAATTATCCATAAAAATGCACTTTAGAAATAGTTCAGATTCGGGAACACAAGAAGAATCTTAATCCAGACCATAAATACGAAATTTGTACCTATCACGTACAAACCTACTTCCAAATTGCATCGTAGATACTAAGTACATACGGTTGATACTAAGTACATACGATCGAGGAGGTGGATGTTGTATCTCATAAATAATTGTGCCAACCAAATCAAAAGAGCAAGACTGCAATTCAATAGACATGTAAGAATTTTAGAGTGTAAGGTACACTCACAATTACACTTTTCTCTAGAAAGAAATCAATGAATCTTCAAACATAGGAAAAACATCTATGTACATAGGATAAAAGATGTCACTACGCTTATTCAGTTACCAAATCCTGAATAAAGGCTTAACACTTGACACCGTCTGGTATAAACAGTCCAACCTATGATAAAACATTTGTAGGAGTATGTCTTACTAGATAACAACACATAGTAATGATGGGCACACCATCAAATCCTGAATAAAAGCTCAATATTTGACACCATCTCATATAAATAGGCCAACCTGTGGTAAAACCTCTCTAGGAGTATTTGTCTCGCTAGATTACAATACATAGTAATAATGGATTAAGATACAATTCTAGACTGAATACTGCATATTTACTTCTCTGGATTAAGATACAGTCCTGCCCTCTTCCTCTGTTATCTTATATATATATATATATATATATATATATATATATATATATATATATATATATATATATATATATACATATATATATATATATATATACATATATATATATATATATATATATGTGTGTGTGTGTGTGTGTGTGTGTGTGTGTGTGGTCTATTCGGTCCCTCATCTCTATACTACACCAGTACCCACCTCCACCGCACTTAATTCTCCTAGATAAAATTTTAGTGTCATCCACATGGCTCGCTATCCAAAGAAATGTCTTCGTCTTAACCACTTGGGCTAGAACTTCTTAACTCTAAACAGAAAAGATGCTCGTATTTAACTACTATTTCATTAATGATCCGTTCAAAATAAAATATTTTTAATAATTAGATAAAGCTGGATATATACTAACCATAATAGAAATGCACCTTCAAAATATAATGAGGCGAGCTAAGTGAATTTAATAGCATTTCAAATTCAAAGTTGTTTCATTTATCACAAAGCTCCACTTCCAAACTATTACGGCAGACCAACTCGAAATATTGAAAGTATATTTCCAGTATGGCCAACAATTCTGAAAAATATGATGTGGCAGATATATACATGGAAAGTGATTAAATAGATGATAATGTAAGGTTTGGGCTTGATTAATGTTGTATTATTTTGTATATAGGGTTGTGTCATCACTGGATATGGATTTTAGGATACCAAAATCCTAAATTTTGTATATAGGGTAGTATCTTTCCAGTATGGCCCCCTACGCTGCCCTACCCTCCTACCCGCACCACTGCCGACCCCCACCCGCACCACCCCCGGCCCACCTCCGTTCCCCTACCCCCCCCTCCCCCGCGACCCCCACCTCCACCACCGTCGAACCCCACCAACGCCGAACCCCACCGACCGCCACCCCCCCACCACCATCCAACCCCACCCGCACCACCCCCGACCCACCTCCGTTCCCCTACCCCCCCTCGCGACCCCCACACCCACCACCGCCGAACCCCACCGACCGCCACCCCCTCCACCACCGTCGAACCCTACCGACCGCCACCCCCCCCCCACCGCCGAACCCCACCGACCGCCACCCCCCTCCCCTCCCGCCGGTCCGATGCTGCCCTACACCCTCCCCCCGTGACCCCCACCACCGTCGACCGCCACCCCCACCCCCCACCCCCACCCCCACCACCGCAGCCTTCCCCGCCGCCCTCGACCACCAAGAGAGAGAGAGAGAGGGGTGTACCTGAGAGAGAGTCTGTCCCCCGCGTGTGCGCGTAAGAAAGAGAGAGAGAGAGAGAGAGAGAGAGAGAGAGAGAGAGAGGTGAGAGAAATTTTAGGGGGAAATAAAAAATTCCACCCGTCAGTTCAATTTAAGCTAGGACTGGGAACTTAACGACGGATTAGCGAAGGATAAAATCCGTCGCCTGACCGTCGCTAATTTTATTTCACTTGCCGACGGAATATCCGTCGCTATGTGATCGTGAATTTTCGCGCAAAATTTTCCACCATTTCTCGCCAATGTTGACAACTTAGCGACGACATAGCGACGGCTACTGTTTTCGTCATTATATCGCCGACGATATAGCGACGGATTGGCGACCAATTGTCGCCATTAAAATTAAAAAAATTATTGCCTGCCATTCGACGAAAAACCATCGAAATGTAGTCGGGCGTCCGTCGCTATTAGCGATGGTTGAAATCCTTCGCTAAATGTCCATCACCAATTCACTGTATTTTGGTAGTGGAAGGATTCCGCTTAAGCGGTTGGCAATGATCTTGGAGATAATTTTTTTAGTGAAGGTACATAGGCTGATAGGTCAGAACTCTTTGAAGGTCTCCGAGTTGTCCTGTTTGGGGAACAGAATCAGGTTAGTGCAGGAAATCGATCTGGGGCATCTGGCTCCATGGAAAAATCTGACTTGATGATGTTCCAGCATGATCAAAAGAAAACTCCAGTGAATCCGTCTGGTCCGAACGACTGTGTTCGTCAAGGGACCAAACGGCATCCCTGACTTCAAGTTCAGAGGGAGGGAGATCCAACTGAATGTTTCTCTATCATCAATAAGGCGAGGGATCTCCGCTAGGAAATCCTCGTCTTTGGAGACGACGTCTTTGATGAATAACTGGGAGTAAAAGTTGGCAGCAGCCAATTGGATGCCCCATTGATCTTTGATAATGTGGCCATTCTCGTCGGCTATCTGGTGGAGGTTGAGTTGTTGTCTGCGGTCCTTGACACAGGAGTAGAAATATCTGGAGTTTTTGTCTCCCTCACTGTCCCAGGTGAGTCTAGCTTTTTGTTTCCAAAATTCAGTCTTGACTTTCAGTCTAATTTTTAGCAGTGCTCTTGTAAGATTCAGGGAGGCTCGAGCCGCAGGAGATCTATTAGTGACAAAGAGAGCTTCCGGGCGGATCACGTCATCCTCAGCCGTACGAACAGCCTGGAAAATGTCCCCAAAGGCTGTCTTGCTCCAAACGGTGAGGGCTCTCCTAGTCGCTATGAGTTTGTTCGCGACACGGACAAGGGGATCAATAGTGTCAGACCCGATCCAAGCAGTTTCCACAATGTTTCTGAACTGTGGGTGATGAATCCAAAGGTCGAGAAAGCGAAAGCTTTTCTTGATCTGGTTAGATTTGATGCTGATCTCGATAAGGAGAGGGGAGTGATCCGACTTGGTCGCATTGAGGTGCGATAGAGTGGAGATGGTCTCCAGATCTGACCACTTCGAGTTGATAAGGGCATGAGATCCAGTCGGGAGTACTAACGTCTAGCACCTTCTCGCATATTGCCCCAGGTGAAGGCGCTACCATTGAACTAGAGGGGAGACAGTTGAGCACTGAAGATGAAGTTGGTAAAGTCGTGGTTGGCCGACGGATGAGGAGGGTGACCTCCTGATTTCTCCTCTCTACAAGTAACGGCGTTGAAATCGCCAACACAGATCCAGGGAAGATGATTATGGTTGATCTGAATATTCGTGAGGTCCTTCCACAGCTGTCTGCAGTCGGGGATGTCACAGTTGCCATGTACGACAGACAGGAGAGAACGGGATTGTAGCATGGGATGTTCCAACCAGCACGAGAGGGCCTGTTTCGAGTCATGAATGATGTCGAGCTTCACGTCGGCTGCAAACAAGATCCAAATATCATGGCATCCTGCGATCGCAGAGGGAAAACCTAACTGCAACTGGATGGACCTGATTTTGTTTGGGGGAATTTTAGGTTCAATAATCACTAAGATGTCGATTCTGTGAATCTTTTTTAGACTGTTTAATCTTCTCATGGTGGGTTTATTGGCAAGGCCTCTAATATTCCACGATAGGATGTTAAGCATTAGAGTTGCTAGTAAGGGAGGGGTTGTTGAGTTTCGCTGTCGATCTAGTGATGATGGCCGATGACTCTGTTTCTTTTTTTGTTGGATTTTTTGTTGCTGGTTACAGCCTTTTCGGAGACCGAGCTTTGGTTGTCCTTGTCCTTGGTCATAGCTTCCTCCGTCGGATGTATGTAGACCTCTTCTTCTATTTTTATTAGAGCTCCAAAGAAGCTGTTCTTATTGGTGAAGCCGGCCTCATTAGCCTATTGCATCCTGCTCACCGGTCCTTGCCCTAAATTAGCCAAAGTATCTACCGGTATTTTTGCCTCGCAGATGGCAACATATACCGAAGTCAGAGTTTTGGTGGACTCTGAAATCTGATCTTGAGGGATCCTAGAGTGTGAAGGGCCAGCATCCTCCGGGTGCTCCACCTCAGCCATATTAACGATATCTCTGCTTATGTTCTCGTTGGTTGTTCTCGAATTTGGATCTTCTCGTGTGCTGTCAGGGCTGTCTTCCAGGTTAACTTCCTAGGTCTCATCAACCAGGGTGTCAAATTTTTTGGATAGGTTAAGGCCAGGGTCTTCGTAAGGAACGATGGCTCTGTTCTGAGGGGCAGGAGTCTGGGAGGTGGGTTTTTCCTCAATGTTGTCGAATCTAGTGTGGGAGTTGGGGAGAGGGAGGATAGGGGATTTATTGCTAGTGCTGATCGGGGGATGCGAGTCTGCCTTGCGAGTCAATTTCTTCTTCAGTTCAGGGTGGGCACGAAAGCAGTGTTCTCTGAGGTGGCCTCTCATATGACAGTGGGCACAAAATATGATATTGTTGTCATGTATGATACGCTGGGTGTGCATCTTATTGCCGAGCACTATTTGTATGTGATTAGAGGGGGGTCTTGCTCATGTCGAGCTCTATGCATATTTTTGCATAATTGGCTTTGGAGAGATTACGAGTTTCTTCTGCGAGCGCTACAAACGTGCCGAAGGAGTTGGCAATACGCTTTAGCGCAGCTGGGATAAAACAAATGAGAGGTAGATTTGGGAGGGTCACCCACGTCGAAACGACTGCTGAGTCAATGTTGGTGTTGAAATCCGCAGACCATTTCATAATTTTCATAGGGTGGTTGCCTATCCTGCCGGTGCCTCTGGACCAAACGTTTGTATGATCTGTTTTGGAGGAAAGATACAGAAGAATGTGTTTCGGATCCAGTGGGGCCACCCTGTATGCCGTGGTGAGGCCCTTGCGCACAATCGTCTCCTAAACCCGGAGCATCTTCGGACAGCCTGCAGAGAATTTGAGCACGAAGGTGTGTGGAAACGTCGCCGATAGGGACGATAGCTCAGAATCAGAGAACGGCACCGTGATGAGCTGAGATTCCAACTGGAAAGAGGGTTCGAGCTCCTCTAACACGACATCGAGGAGCGCCGGTTGCTAGAGAGTTCTCCTCTCAGGGCGCAGCTTATCCGCGAAGGAAGTCGTAGGAGGGGGAGGGGGATGGTTGATGTAGCTCCCCTTCCCGAATTTTTTTAAAATATTTTTATTTTTATTTGATTAGTTTACATTTAATTTTTCTATGATCATAGGAGTTGTGACTAAGCCCACAGGTGATTTATGACCTGCTTGTGGTCACATGATCTCTAGATAGAGTCTATAAGCATTCTATAGCTATATTATATTTTATTATAATTTTTAGACTTTTTATATATTTTTAAATATTTATTCTATGAAGATATATATTTATGAATGACTTTCATAATTTATTTTGAGGCCATTTGTGACTATTTTGAGACCCAATATTTTTTTAGGCTCTATTAGGTTAAATATGTTTTCTGTATTTTTCTAAAATTTTTCTGGAATTATTTTGATTATTAAATATTGGGAAAACCTATTTTCTAGCACTTGTAGAATTTATTTTGCAAGCATGTGAGTAAAGGTTGACTCCAAATATTTTTCTAGGCTTCATTATGTTATTTTACATTTTCTAGAATTTTTCCATATTTTTCTGGCTATTTTTAATATTTATTATAATTTTCTATAATTAAAATTGCTTTAAAAACTGTTTTCTGGTTATTATAAACCTTTTTCCAAATAAATTACCCAGTCAACTGCCCTGTCAGCACTGCCAAGCCCACCTGTCAGCCGCTGGGCCGAGCGGGGCGGGCCTAGCTGTCAGCTGCGTCAGCAGCTGACTGTGCACAGCTCATAAGCTAATAAATGAAACCGGCTCGAAATCGAGCCGCCCATTTCAGGGTGGGTGCGACGAGATGCTGACACGTGTCACCCGCTGAGCCGCCCTCTTTATATATATATATATATATATATATATATATATATATATATATTCGGTTCTTTAGAAACCCTAGATTGTTGTTTGGCCGACTTTTGGAGTTTAATCCCAGTGATTCTCCGACTTCCCGAAGTGATTTCTGCCAACTCCGACGTGCTTTTCGTGCGCCATTTTTTTGTTGGATTTGTATCGAGGTAAGCTTTCTGATTAGGTAATTTATTTTCATAGATATTATTTCTAAATTTCTGAAAAATTCGTAGAGTGTTGGTTGTCCGAAACTTGACACGTTTTGGTGTTTTCGAGATTCCGAGAGAACCGGAAATCGAAATCACGAACCGTTTGAAGTTTCGGAAAGCTAACACAGAGCTCTACGACATATTTTTTTTCAAAAATTAATTCGTTCATCTAGTATTTTAATTATTCTGTTGAACTCAGAATTGATCGGTTGATCACCGTTTTGGTCACGATTAGCCATAACGGCGATATCTTTTGACCAAAGCATGATTTTGCAGCATGGTTGATTCCAGCACACTCGTGGCATTAAAATCTACCAAGGTGCACTTTCAAAATCTAGAGTTTATAGCATTTGACTAGATAGTCAACGACACGTCTCGATTTGCGTGACATGGTTTCCAAAATTGGGAAACGTGACTTTTGATGGCCAAACTTGCATGTTTAGATTATATTCAGATTATTATTAGGTTAAATTAGGTTTTTAAGTGAATTATTCCAGACTTAATTATTATTAGATTAGTAACCCAACTAGCCACTATTCCATGAATTTAGAACTAGAACAATAGAATTGATTTATAGTTTTCGTTCACGGTTCATAGTGCGATATGTGTTATAGGTTGACAACTCCTAGATCGGCATCCCCTCATCCTCGACTTGTGACTACGGGTTGTGCAAGGAGCACAGACAAGTATACCTTGCTGAACATATACAGTATTTATATTGTTTTCTTTTTTATTGTATTCCTTTTCATATTGTTACATGATTCGATGTTGTGATTGATTTGCCCTTGATTGTTTTACTTGTTCTAGATTACGTGCACGTATAGGATATTCGACATTGCTTGATCATTGGTCTTTTCGTGTTACCTTGTTTTGTGATTGAGTTGTAAGTTTCTATATCATGTTCTTGACTTGACCATTCTTGACTGGGAGTATCTTACATAGTACTACAGTTGAGATATACTATAGATTGGGAGTATCTTACATTGTGCTACGATCTATAGCCGATTCTTCTATCTCGATGTTGATTGATTGACTTGACTTGTGATATAATATAGATTGGGAGTATCTTGCATTGTACTACGACCTATAGCATATATTGATTGATTGACTTGACTTAACTTATGACACTATAAATTGGGAGTATCTTAAATTATACTACGATTTATAGGAGTCTACTTGATCTTGTATCCATTAGGAGAGGAGATCGATACTATAATTGGCTAATCTCGACTGAGAGTATCCTGCCTTGTACGTCAATTGAAACACTATAGATTGGGAGTATCTTGTATTGTACTACAAGCTATAGGAGTTCTGATTGATAGTTAGCCAAGTCCAGTATTACATTTCCTCACGACTCGTCGTCTTTAGATATTTTTCTTGCAGTGTTCTTATCCTCCATACATGTTATTTGCTGTCATATTAGTAGGCATATTTTATGTATCTTGCTAGTCCTCTGAGGACCTGATGATCTCTTCAGGTAGCTGATTGCACGGGGTTAGTTAGCTGAGCATGTGGTAGTTGACTTCAGTCGCATGATTCCGGTATTTAGTTAGTATTATTGATTTACTATATTTCTCGTGCTTTATGATATATCCTGCTTATCAGCTTAGCTTTATAGACTCATATTATTCTTGGAGTCTAATCGAACATATATGCTAGTGGGCTGCAGACCACAAACCATACTTGTTTATTCTTGTCTTATATATTCTTGTCGATTGAGATACACTGTAGATTACCGTAGTAGCCATGTTACCATGATCTTGACAGCTTATACGTACTCGAGTCGGGCTGGAGTCCGCTTGATACGTAGCTGGTTTGTTCACGAGCTCGCGTCCGAAAAGCGGGTGCGAGTCGTGATAGTTGATGTCGCGAGGGTTGTCACGCCCCGCTCCTGTAGGAGCGATCGTCCTCGCTAAGGCGTGATGCCGTACGGGCCTAGGTTGCGTCCGTGCAAGGCTAAGTCCAGAAACGTCCGGTTTGAGATAGACCACAGTGTCGCACAGAGTGTCCCCATTTGTAGCGAAAAGTAAATAAACACAAATTGAAGCGAATTCAAACTCTTTATTGACATTCAAGAAGTTTACAAGCGGCGCTAGGCCGAGATTACAAATCGCTCAAGCTCTCTCTCTGAAACATAAAAGGGCGTGCCAAGTGGCTTACAAGATGGAATGATTCATGGCGATATTCCGATACATTATGTCCTGTATATGGTGCTTCAGCTCCTTGTAATGCTCCAAGGCTCCAGAGTTTGCTCCGCGCCTTAGCACGTTCGAGGAAAGCTCCGCACCCGATGACGTCTCTTACGTCCTGCAAGCAAATATGGGGTTATCAGTACATTGTTATGCACTGGTGGGAAGGCTAGCTCGCCCACAATGCTATCATTACCAAACACGTTCTATTTACTTTTGTGCACCGTCAATCTTTTATTGTCTTTCTAATCTTACCTTAGGATCAGTTTCATGGCATATTTCATAACTTATCTCGTGTTTCCGAATTCAAGTGTTTGTATGGAAATAAATGCACGACTTATCCATACTTACCGTCCGGCCTTCCCTGTCTAAAGTAAACCAAGTTAGTCAATAATTCATATAAAAACTTATCGTCATTCATGTAAACATTCAATGTTAAGGGCGTGTCCCTGTCTCAGGTCTTAGCGCGTCGTAGGCGTGTTTTCTAACTCATTTGCACGAAGTACTCTTTATCATTTGGTGTATTACATTTCAAGCCTGTTCAGAAGGCGCTTCATTGAGTTAACTTAGACTACTTTATTTTAATGCAAGGACTTGCACGTGGATTGCCACCAGCAAAGTCCACTTAATCTATATGCACCGGTCGCTGGTACCACAAGCTATTTTGGATATATTCTCCTTTGGTATTCTCACCTATCATAGCGTGCTGGCAGGTTACACCTTGATAGTCTCTTGAAATGCCCCTCACTTACGTCTAACTTGGAATGTCCGAGCCCACACCCAAGTAGCCCGTAAGCCATGATTCCGCCTAGGCCGGCCACGATCCTCCATTTGATCATGCCACGGAATCCCTTATTTCTCCTACCTCCCGTATACGAGGGGATTATCTACGACCATTTCGTTTTGTTTATCATTTTAACTTAACGGCTGTCTCTGAGCCGTAGGCTAACCCTTAGCCATAATACGTTATCGACCAGGTTGGCGACAGCATCCGTGCAGCGCGGGTAGCGAGCCCCGATGCACGTCCCCGTCATACCTATCGCTAACCATTCCTTTCTTTCTTATCTTATTCATTCTTTCTTTTCTTTCTTTCACTTGTTCGTTCATTCATTGATTCATTCACATATTCATTCATTATTTCGTTGATTCATTCATTCACTTATTCATTCATTTATTCATTCATACATTTTGCAACTCCCCGTACGGGAGTCGCCTTGGCGACCCATCGGTCCCATAATCTTTCAATGTTGCTATACTCTACTCGAAACGACTATGTCGATAGTCTTCCCGTTTTATTGTTGTAAACCATTTATTTTTTCATTATTGAACGCATAAGGAACTCAAAATGTAAGCTTTGTGCCTTAGCACGAGCGCGGAGTGCGGTGCGAGAGTTCTCACATTTTCCATGTTCTTTTCCATATTCTATACAAGCATACAAGACGAGATTATTCCCTTAGCTAGGTGCGTTGAGTCATTTATTAGCGTGCCCAGCGTTATCGCCTAGCGATTCTAGCAATAGTGTTTGTATTATTATGTGTCTAGGCTAAGCAAAGATGGGTTCATCGGAGCCACCCACCTTAGCGATGATCGCGTCGGCCGAGCGATATTCCGAGCGCGCCTTTGAAAGTCTAAGTCTGGATTCATCTTCGATAGGCCAATATAAGTCTTGCATCGATTCTTTATCCGGTCGATGCCAACTCTTCAGGTCGACGGCTCGTTTGAGTCGTTGCACTTGCCGTTTGAATCGACGTTCCGCTAGGGCGGAGCGGGATATTACATAATACACCACTCAAAACAAGTCTCGTCCTCGAGACTTCCTAAGTGTGAGCTCCCTGAATTTTGGGTTGATTTTTTCCATTTTTGTTTTATTTTCTGATTGATTGGTTTCGATAAATAATTTATTCTGTTATTTTTCCTTAAGTGTGCTTTCCGTGCCTTTGATATTTGGAGTGTTAGGGATGTTCAACTCTAGAAATCTTCTTCACGAGTTTTGGAGTAGACAGGATTACCTTCATGACGGTATATAGTGTCCCACTCAAACTTGTTCCCTTGTGCTCTTTTTGCTTCGCAGAACTTCGGGTCGATTTAGACCATTTGATCATTAATTGATTTTCCTACTCTTTTTCCTTGATCATTATTAGCACGTTACCGTGACTTTTAATTTGGGAGCGCAAGACCAGTCAGTTTCTTGAAATCAACTTCTCATACATGATCTACTCGAGACGCTCGTCACACATGACCTTCGTGTCCCACTCAGACACGCCATTTTGTGCTCCATTTGCTTCGCACAACTTTCCTGACACGTGACCCGATTTTATTTCACCCCACGGTGTCACATTCATTTTCCAACTTGATTTGTGGGTACCCTGTCGACCAAAACCTGTCAGCCCCAATTATGGACATGGCCCACATTGAGCCTACTACCCGTCCGACACTTGTGTCCCATTTATTGGAATCCCCGTGTGCTACTTAATTACCCATGATCATCAACACCTAATTTTAATTCGATTTTTGCACAATGTCTGATTTTGACCCAATCCGGCTCCACCGAGTCCAGTCCAGCTCCATGTTATTCTCCATCATAACACCCTCATATTTTCTTGCCCAAAAATATCAAGTACTCTTCTACCTATTTTTTCTATATTTTAATAGAATTTCTGTTGATTTAAATCCATTGGAATTACCTATTTTTCCCTATGTTCAATCCTAGCCATTGGATAATCTAACTAAATCCTCACTACAATTTCCCTCACTTTCACTCAAAGCAAGGTTGGCCGGCCCTAACTTTAAGGAGGAGCACCTTTTTCTCTCTCCTTCCTCTCTCACAATTATTATCTCTCTCTCTCTCTCTTCCTAATAACTTTTATTCCTACACCACTTCAAAAACCACAACAACTCCAACAATACAACAACAGCAGCAACAAAAACACCACCAACACCCAACCTCCCCCTCCTCCCTATCAGGCGCCGCCGGCCACCCTGGCCGAGCACGGCCGTCGGCCACCCCTGGCTTCCACCACCACTCCACACATCTCCTCTTCCTTCCTCCTCCTCCAATGTATTAGCCGCCACCATCACCATCTTTTCCGGCCATCACCACCCCAAGCCACCGTCGCCACTGGCCACGGGCCACCGTCCCCACGTCGCCGTGGCCAGGCTGGCCATCCCCGCCGTCGCCGTCGGCGTAGACTAGACCGCGCGAGCCCGGCCAGCACAACCGCATGCATGTAGGCGCGCACGTGCATGCACGCGCGGGCCACCGTCGTGTGCCGTCGCACCGCCGTACGGCCGCCGTGGCCATCCTGGCTGTGCGCCCCACTCCGACGAGCAGCCCCCGACGGCCACCATCCTCCGGGACGCGCCGTCGAGGCGATTCGTGCGTTTTGCACGACGTCCCGTCGTGACGAGCTCGGGAACGAGGCTGGAATCGCGTTCCGTCGCAGCAACTTCGCGCACGTTTTTCCGGAAATTCGACCGTTGGATCGGCGATTTCTTCGCTCCGTTACAATCTCGGTATATCCACCTTCACTCCTGTCAATTTTTGTCCGTTGATTTTATCGTTTGATACATCAAAACCGGCCACCAAGTTGACCGTTTAAATTGTATTAAATTTGGACAGTTTTGCGGGGCCAACTTCGTCAGCTTGTATCTCCTCCACCGCAGCTCCTTTTGGCGTGCTACCAGTTCCTGTGCGAAGCTGGTATAACCCTCTTACTACCCCTCCAGTTTCGTTTCATTGTGAGCTTGTTTGAATGGTTGAATTCGACGCCAAAGTTGGCCGTCCGAATTCGTAATTTCCAACTTGTAAAATTCTATTTTTGAACACGGGACTCCAGATTTCATTTCTGACACCACCATTAGACTCGTGACGTCGTTCTGGCATGTTTTCATATAAAATTTGTTAGATTTGGAGAACGTGGGCCCTGGCACGTTTTTCGGTACAAAGTGGGTCCCACATTCTGGGTCAACGGGACTTTTTGACGTCGGCTCATCGGAATCCAATTCCGGATATACCGTTGAGTTCGTATCGTCATTCTGGACTCGTTGACATATAATTTGCTAGGTTTTGGTGGACATTGGATCCGGCACGTATTTCGGTACAAGTCGGATACCAATATCCGGGTCAACGGGTCATTTTGAGATCGGCTCATCGGAATCCAATTCCGGATATACCGTTGAGTTCGTATCTTCATTCTGGACTCGTTGACATATAGTTTGCTGAGTTTTGAGAACCTTGGCTCCGGCACGCATTTCCGTGCAAACCGGAATTCCAAGTTCTGGTCAACGGACCAAATTGAGATCGGATCAACGGAATCCAATTCTGGAGATACCGCTGGGTTCATATCGTCATTCTGGTTTCGTGGACATATAATTTGTTATATTTTATAGACTTATTTTCTTGCACATTTTTCGGTGCAAAACGGCTCCGACACGGACACCGTTTTGACCCGAAATTACCTTTTTGCCCTTGTATCCAAATTGGACCGATGGGTAGGCTATCCTAGCTAATTTGGCCATTCTGGACACACTGGCGATGTTTATTTCATCGTCCTACAATGTTTGTTGATAGTTTCTCTGAGTTTAACCTTTTTATAATTAATTAATAATTAATTCTTATAATGTTCGTATTTCGAGATTAGTACAACGAAACTGAGCTCAGTCAATTCCAGTGATCTCATATCGCTGAAATTGACAAGATGGACACGTGAATCACTGTAATAAGATTATCAACCTTACCATTGATCTTCTTATCTCGATTTGTGTGTCGTAAGTTTCGACGTACGAATAACGAAGTACGCTTTGTATCTTTAATAATTAGACTAGATTTGACCCTGTTTGACCAAAGTTGACCAGTTGACCCAAAGTCAACTGTAAGTCAACGCTTGACCTAGTTTGACTAAATTATTGACCGGAGTTGACCTAAAGTTAATTTGACTTAGAAGAACCTAGGATAAAATGGATTGTTTGTAGAGATTCATTTATTACAACTTGAACACCTTGTAACCTGTGTTGCTTTAAATAGGACTCTGTGGCTTCAGTTGGACCTCCTATACTTATCAGCTGTTCAGGTTATCAGACGAGTACATTCTCTGATCATTTCATATCCTGCTTAGAATTATTTCCTGCATTAAATTACTTTACTTGTTACTGTCACGTTGGTCACACGGATTGGTACTATATGGATCCCTTCTTGAGATGTTATCCTTAGGGAGCATCGGGTACTACATGTTCTGTGCGTTTCACTTACATGATGTATCACTATGCTTCACGGGTTCTTTGATCACTTGTGACATATACTCTTATGATCACAGAGTCTCCTAGAATCTCTTATCCCATTTGCTGGGTATCCTAGAATCTCCTAGAATCTCCATTTTTGGGACTACTATATACCACCCTTCGGGGGCTTACCACCCTTCGGGGGCTTACCACCCTTCGGGGGCTGTTACATAGAATCATAACATAACCTGTTTGGATCCTTATGTATTGATTGGGGGTACGGGGGAGTAGAAATAGAATGTGAATACTATCCAAGTAGTGTAGCATCAGAATCTCTTCTATAGTGTAGCATCAGAATCTCCTATGTCATTTACATGTCTATTTGTACTCTGACTCACTAGCCACTGTTAGTTCTCTATTTATAGTAGATATTTCTATTACAGTTCTCTCTCTGTTTACATACTGTACTTCTTTCAGTACTTGTATCTTACTTTACTGCATGATTATATTTTCTAACCTGCTATGAACTGTTGAGATGTACTGTACTCGCTCCAGTCCTGACTGGACCTGTTGATAAATTTTATAGATAGCCTGGAGGTTGGCTGCTAGCCTAGAGGAGACACATTAGAGGTTGTTTAGATAGTTATTTAATTGTCTGGAGTTGTATTCATTTTATGGATTACTGTATCTGAGTTTGGAGATTTGAGTTGTATTTCTGGATTTGTGTATCTTAGACACTTAGATTTCTCTCTGTTGTACCTCTTTTGGATTTTATGTTTTATCTATCCTTATCATGCTCTACCTTAGATGTGATTGAGTCTGTATCTGCTATGTCACCCCCATTCGGGGAGTATAAACTGCTTAGCATTATATTGTTAAATGTTGTGACCTAGGACAGCGTTCTACCGCCGACACTGCGGCGTAGGCCGGGCGTTGTTACGTTCTCGTGTCCTAACTCTAGGGCGTGGGTCGTGACACTGAGCGCAGGTCATCCTACCATTCCATAACTCACGTCGTGTGCGTATCTTAGACAATTCTTATCGAATGGCTTTATTGCTCGATGGCACCGAACTACACTCGATACCTTTCCAAGTTCCGTGTCGTATACGTTTGGTCGATTTTATTGAATGACTTTTCATTCATTTTAGAGTTAATGGTACTTATTCAATTACCGTGTTTCTTCGACTTGGTTGCTGTTGTGCCCTATTGTGGGGCTGTAATGGTCACACGAGGCACGTTGTAATTCATCAAATGCGAGTGTCGTAGGTTGAGGCTAACTCACTTTCATTTATGTGCATCTTAACACCCACTTGCAGCTGCATTCGAGTTCATCATATCGTTGAGTTTGGATCATGCACATATTCAAGGTGTCCCCCGAATACGTACATTTCAACCAAGCTTAGCGTAGCGAAGTCGGACAAGCTACTCATGTTAGTTTCGATTTGCTGATCGTTTTTACTAACTTCGATTAAAATCGAACTCAGGTGAATCTCACTATCGTTTATCTCGGTCCTCGAGATGATCCAATTCGCTTCTCAAGCGTTCTTGTCTATGAAATCAATACGACTTCTTCTTAGCCGGGTCGACCAAGTCTAAGTAATTTCCGTTCGATTCGAGACCAAGTATTGCAGTATCATCGAGTACGTCTTCCTATCAATGATTCAATTCGTTATCCCAACTTTACTTACGCATCATCTATTTCTATCATTTACTTCATTTGGGGCCAATCTCGTTGTCGTTCACGCACACTCCTAGTTCCTCGTCTTACTCTAAGACTTGTTGCCCCAAGTCTATCGTCCGTCCAGACGATACTGTAATGTCAATCGCACAGGTTCAATCACTCGGCATAGGGTCGTCCGCCTATCCGCTAGGTCAGCTCACAAGATCATAGGTACAAGTCAAGTTCTCGGTTCATCGTGCAAAGTCATTGCATGACGCTCGCCCCAAATCCTATGGTTAAACCATTTGTTCGTTTGTACGGAAGTTTCTACCCAAGTTCGTTTCACTCAAATTTCTAAACATCAAGCAGCGTTCACCCTATTCACATCGACACATTCTCCGCTCCAAGTTTGAGCTCGTTAGGAATGTCATCCTACGATAGGTTATCCTCAACCAAATCCTCGACATGTTAATATCGTGCGCCCACACTAGCAATTATCGTAGTCTATCTCTTCAAGTATGTTTTGATACAATTCACCTATCCATCCTATCCAATCCACATAGTCGATCACAAGGTCGTCTAGCCTTACAATATTTCGTGTCTCGATCTCACGTAAGTCTGATTATCCACGGCGGACATGAATCACCATGTCAACATTCTCGCAGAATAATCGTTCTCATCGGGACGTAACACTTGCGCTGCGTCTTGACTTACTCATTTTTGATACGCGAATTGGGCCTACTCAATCCTCAACTTTACTTCGTCGCCCATCATAAGTCCGATCAATCCTCCAATTCGCCTTCGCTTCAAACCACAAGTCGAAGCAATCAAAATTGCCATGTCAAGGTATTTTGAGTTCGATCATTCCCGCTGGACATGAATCTCCATGCCAACGCTCATGCAGAACGATCGTCCCAAATCCGACGTGACGTATGTGCGAGGCTGGAGTTGTGCTCGTGCAAGACAAGATCGTTGTCGTTGTGGTTATCACCGAACAATCAAGTCACTTTCTTTCTTCATCCAAACGTTCATTCCTATCAAAATCTCCAACATAGCATCCTTTGAAACAATAACTTCTAACACGATTATCATTCATCGAATCAGAGTACCCCCGAGTTATTGTACATCGATCTTTGATACGCCTCAATACCATCGATGATGTACATAACCTGACGATCTTCCTTTTGCAACGAATTTTGAGTTGTGCAACTTAATTCCTCAATTCACATCGTTTCGTGCTAACTCGTCATTGAGCAACATCTATTCCAATTCCTTAGTCATTCTCGTATCTCCACTCAACGTTTCCTGTGCAAGCTATCTTCCGATCGTGCTATCTTCGATCTCGTCTATGAGTATTTCACCTTAACTCAAGTTTCAATCCAATTGACTAAATTCAAAATCGCATGCACGATCCACTACGTTTTCTCCACCAAAATATCCATTTATTTTATCGTTTCGAATCTCCATTCAATGGTTTCATAATTCGTACTACGCATTCTTAATTCGTCCGAACGATATCTCGTTTGAGACTATCGAAGTCAAAACCAACTAATCGTTACTCGTTCTAAGGCTTTGCGCGATATCATCGCTTGCCGACATACTCGTTCTATCCGTAAATCCTTTAGTCTCGCTCGAACAATTTCTATAACGTCCATACACCACTCAGGGTTCGAGTGCAACACCCCAGAACCAGAATACTGGAGAGCGGGGACATACATATCCAGCTACGTATAATGAAATGGAATCTATCCCACTATACGGTCACGACTGTCTAGATATATGAGGGTCTAACTACAATCCATCAGTCTCCTATGGTCAATAATAAGCCTAAATGTCTCAATCTCAAGCAAGCGAGTAAAGTTACAAGATGTAAGATCACCAAATATACAATAGTAAGGTGTCCCAAACATTACATATTCTGCTGATCATGAAGCTAGTCGTTACAAAATATGAGGACTAGCAAGAGTTTAGTCATACATGATCAACCCTAGGATATGTCAATCACGTTACAGCCCTTAGGCAGACAAAAATATGGTATGTAATACGAGCTAACAAGTGTTAGCCGGCTAAACGCCTCAAAACGAGAATTTTACAATAGAGTGGGAGAGCCAAAAATAAACCCACTCGTTGTCCTGGTTACGCCTGATGGTCACCATCAGGCTGGAAAGTCGGTAGATCCTCTAGAGCTGCTTCGAGATCTGGCCATACAAAACCAGCTGGGTCAGATCCCAGAAAGAGCAAGTGCCACAAAGGAGGCTTTACTTAAAAACTAAAACCAGCACATCAGAAATAAATATTAAAGAGGTTACAAAAGAGCTTGATAATAAAGAATAACAACAGTCATTATAGAGTACGAGGGAACCATTCAAGTAGCCAGGTCACAACCCTTAAACCAAACAAGGACCGGGGTTGTAATCCTTCACCTAAATAGAACTCCGTCTCCAAATCTTGTTGGTAAGATAAAACATAACAAGCATGACATGGGGTGCAATAAGATAATAAATGAAGAGAGGACTCAGAACTACTCCAGAAGCCAGGTTACAAACCTTAAACCAAACAAGGACCGGGGTTGTAACCCTTCGCCTGAACAGAACTTAGCCTCTGATCTTTATTATTAAAAGTGACAATCATGCGATCAAGCCTGCAATAATCGAGCACTGAAACTACTCCATACAATCGCTTCCGGCCAATCAGTGACTATAGCTTTCTACATTAGCTAACTAGGGTAATCACAAGACTTAGTTACTAGCAATATGCAGTGAGATGTTCCTCCAGCCACAAGCCCTGCAGCTAATCCAGGTTATCCATGCGACTTGGGTTCATTAAGCAGTGCCTCGTTATTTTCCATATATCAGTGAATTTAGACTTGTGCCCTACTCGTCGGCCGGCTGCAAGTCCAACAATGGTGGTCGGGATAACGGGATCGCCTGTAACTGGGGAAATCTCTCATGACTACTGAATTATTCTAGTTATTAGCCTTAGCCATTTACAGTAGGTACCCCTGACCGTGGTACTCAGGGATCCCTATCCTAGACATGATGCAAATATTATCGGTTCAATTGTACAAACACAATCATCCACGGTGTCCAGGCCATTCAATCTTGTCATGACATGCTAGCCGTCGCAACAGCCTTCGGAATATATATCATGTCATGTTCACTGTCAGTAGTGTGCCATGTCGGGCCACTATCATGTCATGTCAAAAAGTGCACCACAACGGGTCATCATCGTGTCAGGAAAAAATTAATATGGCACAAGCATACATGTAGTAATTAAATATTAGCAGGGGCAAGGGCTGTGGAGGACTCATGCGGCTCAGAAAAAATTTGCCGCATGAAATTGCCATGCAACAGTGCATATGCGGCCAAGCAATTAAACATGCACAAATACATATGCGGCCTGGCCATGCACAAAGCAAATTGCTTACGTGCATAAATATTTAATGGCCAAAGCAAATAAGCATATGCGGCCAGGCAAGTCACTTGGCCATATGCGGCCAAGGCAATTCACTTGGACATATGCGGCTCAGGCAAATAATCTAATGGCCTATGCGGCCAGGTAATAGCCAATGGCCTATGCGGCCAAGAAAATTGTCTAATGGCCGATGCGACCAACAAGTGGTTTGGCCTTATGCGGCCAACAAGTGGTTTGGCCTTATGCGGCCAACAATAAATGCAATTGTCTAATGGCCATGCAAATATGCTTATGCGGCCAACAAGTGAGCAATGCAAGCAATTGCATGCAAGGCCATACAAGCAAACGCTTATACGGCCAGCTAATGGTATTAGCATGCAAGCAATTGCAATTGCATGCAAATGCATGCACTTAGTTAAAATGGCCATGCAAATATGCTAAAGGCCATGCGGCCACAATTTACTAATGGCCATGCGGCTATTATATAAGCATGCAAGCTACTGCTTGCATAGGCCATGCGGCCATAAACAGGTTGCATGCAAAATGCATGCAAATATTTAATGCTAATGGACAAAACTAAATATTTAATTCTAATGCATGCAAACAAAAGGCTATTAAATGCTAATACATGCAAACAAAATACATGCAAAATGGCTATGCGGTCAAGGCTATTAAATGCTCATGCGGCTCAGAGCTAAGAAGGCTCATGCGGCCAATTCAATTAAAAATTCAATTAAATGGCCATACGGCTCAGCCACTCAATGTTGCATGCAGCCAAAAGTGCAATTAATGGCTCCCACAGAGAACATGTTCATAAAAAATATCATGGCCTCCATGCTCCAAATCCAGACTCTCGTAGGCCAAATTTGGGTAAAATGGAATTCTCTATAACATGGAACCATCATATAGCAAAATATGCAGGTTTGATAGATCAAAACTCATGAAAACCGAAAATATCACAAATCTTGATTTACAAGAAATTAACCACGGAAATGAAAAATGCTAAGTACTAAAGTAGGTTAGAAACACACGAGGAAGACAGTGGGACAATAAAAATAGAATTCCTCCATGAAGCAAGATGCACTTGCCTAAGCTCTCCCTCTCTCTCAGGTAGGTGAAGAGTAATGGTGAGGAAGAAGAAGAGTGAATGAGGGGAGAGAAAGAGTGTTGGGCTAATAAATGAAAATGGTGGTGGTAGGTAGGGTTTTTTTTGGTTCATGATGAACCCAAGGCAAACCGAACCAAGCCAACCCAACCAAGATAAACCATAACCAATGAAACACGAAAGTAAACCATGCAATGGGACATGCAATATGAGTCAAAATACGTACACGTATACCAAAATACGTAATACGAACAATGGTCATTACAACTCTACCCACCTTAAAAGAATTCTGTCCTCAGAATTTAATCAAGAGGCTAGAGATGCAAGGATAAGCTATACTAATCACAGGCAAGCTATACTAGTCAAGCAATCAAGCAATTATTCATGCAAGCGAGGAATCGAAGGCATGAGGCATAAGAAAGATATTATACCTCACGAGTCAAACAGGTCGGGATATCGCGATCGGATATCATCCTCACGCTCCCACATTGACTCACCCAAGGAGTGATGACCCCAAGCAACACGGACTAACTTGATAGTCTTGTTCTTGAGTATCTTCTCTCTTTGGTCCAATATGGATACGAGCCTCTCCTCATACGCAAGGTTGGTACCAACAACCAATTCCGAATGATCCAGGATATGACTCGGGTTCGGGATATACCATCGTAGTTGGGATACATGGAACACGTCATGCACCTCACTCAAAGACGGCAGAAGAGCGAGACGATAGGACACATCTCCTACTCGCTCCAGAATATTGAACGACCCTATATACCTAGGACTAAGCTTTCCCCGTAAGCCGAAACGAATGACGCCACGGTTAGGCGAGATCCTCAATAATACATGGTCACTGACAGAAAACTCAAGATGGTGCCGATAAGAATCGACCCAATGACGCTGGCGAACTTGGGCAACTCGAAGATGATCCCTGACTCTTCTGACCACTTCAACTGTCTGGACAATCATTTCCGGACCGAGCATCTGCCTCTCTCCAACATCATCCCAGGCTAGCGGGGATCTGCACTTCCTACCATACAGTGCCTCGAATGGTGCCATCTGGATACTAGCCTGGAAACTGTTGTTGTACGAGAACTCCACCAAGTGTAGGTGATCTTCTCACGAACCACCGAAGTCGATTGTACAAGACCTCAGCATATCTTCAAGAGTCTGGATTGTGCATTCCGACTGACCATCTGTCTGTGGGTGATAAGCTGAGCTGAACTGGAGGTGAGTCCCCAAACTCTCCTGCAGACTATGCCAAAAGTGCGACATGAATCTCGAATCTCTGTCCGAGGTGATACTGACGGGTACTCCGTGAAGTCTGACTATCTGCCTGAGGTACATCTCTGCTAGCTGAGCCGTCGACTGACCAACTCTGAATGGAAGAAAGTGAGTCACCTTCGTGAGCCTGTCAACTATAACCCAAATAGCATCTTTACTGGTCAGGGATCGAGGTAACCCAGTCACGAAATCCATGGTTATATGCTCCCACTTCCATTCTGGAATCGGCAAGGGCTGAAGAAGTCCAGCTGGCCTCTGATGTTCAGCCTTGACTTGTTGGCAAACCAAACACCGAGAGACAAATCGAGCTATTTCCCTCTTCATGCCATTCCACAAAAAGTGCTGACAAATATCACGGTACATCTTCGTGCCACCGGGATGAATCGAATACTGAGAACTGTGAGCTTCCGCCATGACCTCCTGTCTGATATCTCCACTGGGTACACAAAGACGCTCACCATGTTGAAGTGTACCGTCTTCATGAACGTATAATTCTGGTCGTCGTCCTGCTTCACATTCTGCTCTAAGCCGCTGAAGCTTAGAATCAGAGGACTGAGCTATCTTGATCCTCTCAACTATACTGGACTGAACTTACATGCTGGTCATCAATGTCACACTGGTAGGAAGGATAACTTCTATACCCATCTTCTGAAGATCTGCTAACAACTCTGGTTGTGCTGTCAGAAAATAAACTTTGGCTCTCCTGCTCAATGCATCTGCTACAATGTTGGTCTTCCCAGGATGGTACTGCAAGTTGACATTATAATCCACAAGCAGCTCTAGCCATCTTCTCTGACATATGTTAAGATCCTTCTGAGTGAACACATACTTCAGGCTCTTGTGGTCGGTGAAAATCTCTACCATATCTCCATACAAGTAGTGTCTCCAAAGCTTGACTGCAAACACTACTGCTGCCAGTTCCAAGTCGTAGGTCGGGTAATTCCTCTCATGATCACGAAGTTGTCGTGACGCATAAGCTATTACCTTCCCATGCTGCATCGAAACACATCCTAAGCCTCTGTCCGAAGCATCACAATACACTGAGAATCCTCCGGTTCCATCTGGAAGTGTGAGAAGGGGTGCCGTCATCAAGCCTCGCTTCAACCTCTCAAAATAATCCTGGCACTCTGATGTCCAAGCAAACTGCACATCCTTGTGAGTCAACTGGATCAATGGCGCTAAAATCCGAGCAAAGTTTGAAATAAACCGCCGGTAGTAGCCGACCAATCCAAGAAAACTACAAACTTCTGCGACTGTGCTAGGCACTGGCCATGTCTCAATAGCCACGATCTTCTGGGGATCTACTTCTACTCCTCCTCTGGTGATGATATGACCCAAGTACGAAATACGATCGAGCTAGAACTCGCATTTACTGAACTTGGCATATAATGATGCTCCCGGAGAATCTGAAGAACCACACGGAGATGTTGCTCATGCTCTACTTCACTCTTGCTGTAGACCAGGTTGTCATCCAGGAACACAATCATGAACTGATCCAAGTAAGGCATGAAGATACGATTCATGAGGTCCATGAATACAGCCGGCACATTGGTCGCTCCAAAGGGCATAACAAGGAACTCCCAATGCCCATATCTAGATCGGAAAGCTGTCTTCGGAATATCCTGCTCTCTGACTCTGATTTTGTGGTATCCTGACCGCAAATCAATCTTCGAAAATACTGCCGCTCCTCTGAGTTGATTAAACAAGTCATCTATCCTTGGGAGAGGATATCTGTTCTTGATTGTTACTGAGTTCAAGGTACGATAGTCAACACATAATCTGGACGTACCATCCTTCTTTTTTCACAAGAAGCATCAAGGATCCCCAAGGCAATCCACTAGCACGAATGAATCCCTTGGTTCTGAGTTCTTCAATCATCTTGTACAATATCTTCAATTCTAACGGCGCCATCCTGTAGACTCTTTCTGACACTGGTGCGGTCCCGGGAATCATGTCGATAGTAAACTTGATCTCTCGCTCTGGCGGCATTCCTGGAAGCTCTTCCGGGAAAACATCTAGAAATTCCTCGACTATCCGGGGTAACTGCACTGCTGCTACGGCCATCTGCAATATTGGAGGAGAAGGTTCAACTTCGCCTCAAGAAAAGGAAAACTCCGGCTCGCCTGGAATGCTAAAAACAGCTCTACCAATATGGCAGTCTATCCTAGCATACTGGTCCCTCAGCCAATCCATTCCTAAGACCACATCATAATCGTCCATCGAGAATTCTATCAGCCAAGCGGGAAACTCTCTACCGTTAACCACGATCCGACACGAGGAAAATATTCTATCTACTCTCACAAGACCATTACCAGTAAGTATATTGAGCCTTACTGATAATGACTCTGGCTCCAGTCCTATCCGTGTCGCGAATCGTGCAGACATAAATGAATACGATGCACCAGAGTCAAATAACACTGAAGCCGAAAAGGTGTTGACGAGAATAGTACCTGCCACTACCTCACCTGGCGCCACTCCTTCTTCTTCCATAGTTAAAGCCAACACTTGACCATGCCCTCTGGGTGCCGGCCCTCTCTGTTGGAATCCTTTCTGCCTATTCTGAACTTGCGCCTAGGCATACTGCTGAGGCCTTTGCTGCTGAAAAGCTTGGGTCTGCGTCGGCAACGACCTCGGTGATGGAAACTGCTGCTGGACTGGTACTGGGGCTAGTCCCCTAACTGATGAACTGGTCATGGCTGGCGATGAGTCAGTCTTGAACGGACAGGACCCTACTTTGTGCTCCGACGCTCCACAAAGCAAACACAATCCTCGAGCCTTGCGACATTCTGAAACAACATGTCCAGGCTTTCCACAATAAGAGCAGCCTATAGGGGAAGACTGCTTCTGCTTCTGCTGCTGAGGATACATCGGGGTTGAGTGTTGAACCGACGTAACTGAAGCTGTCCTTCTCGGAGCTCCAATGGTCAAAGCCCTAGCTGCTGGGGCTGGGGCTGACGACTGATTCATCTGGCCGTGAGATCGCTTTCGACCTCCGGTCCTGTCTACAATCCTCTGGGAGGTATACTCATGTCTCCTAGCTGCCCTCAATACTGCATCAAAAGTCTGATGCTCAAACTGCTCCACCGCCAGCAAAATCTCTAAGTGGAGTCCCTGCTGAAACCACTGGGATCTATCGAACTCGATTGCCACCAAGGTGGGAGGAGCAAACCGACTAAGCCTGGAAAACTCGACCGCATACCCATTGACCGTCCTGCCCATCTGCTTCAAATTGGTGAACCTGGTCTGTAGATCGTACCGAGCTACAGCCTTGAAGTACTTGGTCCGGAACCTCTCACGGAATACTGTCCAGGCAATAGGCGCCACTAGTCCAACGGCCTGCGCCGTCCACCAGCTGCGGGCTAGATCTAATAACTGCAGGCGCACTACGACCACCTTCTCATCTTCTGGGGTCTTCGCTGCCTGCAACATCACCTCTGTGTCCTGAAGCCATACATCAGCAGCGATAGCATCTTCACTGCCATCGAAGAATGGAGGGTTCAGGCGCTTGAAACTGTTCGCTGCACTGTTCCTATGATGTCCACCTCTGTCCAGTGCATCTGCCACTTCCTGATGCAAGACATCTCTTCGACGATCCTGCGATGCAAGCAACTCCCTGATAAGTCCAATCAAAGCTCCATCATCCTGTCCTGCGGACTGGGCTGGCTGTACCAGGGGTTCTGGATCTCCGGGAGGCATGACCCGGGAGGCTGCTCCTGAGTGCTGGGCCTGATCTTCTGGTTGCTGCTGGTCTACGGGAGGTACTTCGCCTTGCTGATCGGTAGGACCAGGAACAATGCCGCTGAAGAAGACGACATAGGAAACAATAAGGAAGGACCAAGACAGATCAACAATACAAGCATGTGATCAGGTCGAGAATCTCAGGAATTAGAAGACACGGGCAGAGATCAAGGGCGAGTGCTGATTGAGACATCTATTCGGTAAACCCTCATATATCTTGATTTACAAGACCTGCATGGGCCACCACTTAAACCATGTAATGCCCCAGAACCAGAATACTAGAGAGCGGGGCATACATAGCCAGCTACGTATAATAAAATAGAATCCACCCCACTATACGGTCACGGCTGTCTAGATATATGAGGGTCTAACTACAATCCTTCAGTCTCTTATTGTCAATAACAAGCCTAAATGTCTCAATCTCAAGCAAGCGAGTAAAGTTACAAGATGTAAGATCACCAAATATACAATAGTAAGGCGTCCCAAATATTACATATTCAGCTGATCATGAAGCTGGTCGTTACAAAATGTGAGGACTAGCAAGTGTTTAGTCATACATGATCAACCCTAGGATCCGTCAATCACGTTACAGCCCTTAGGCAGACAGAAATAAGGTATGCAATACGAGCTAACAAGTGCTCGCCAGCTAAACGCCTCAAAACAAGAATTTTACAATAGAGTGGGAGAGCCAAAAATAAACCCACTCGTTGACGTAGTTATGCCTGGTGGTCACCATCAGGCTGGAAAGTCGGTAGATCCTCTGGAGCTGCTCCGAGATCTGGCCATACAAAACCAGCTGGGTCAGATCCCTGAAAGAGCAAGTGCCACAAAGGAGGCTTCACTTAAGAACTAAAACCAGCACATCAGAAATAAATATTAAAGAGGTTACAAAAGAGCTTGATAATAAAGAATAACAACAGTCATTATAGAGTACGAGGGAACCATTCAAGTAGCCAGGTCACAACCCTTAAACCAAACAAGGACCGGGGTTGTAACCATTCACCTAAATAGAACTCCGTCTCCAAATCTTGTTGGTAAGATAAAACATAACAAGCATGACATGGGGTACAATAAGACAATAAACGAAGAGAGGACTCAGAACTGCTCCGGAAGCCAGGTTACAAACCTTAAACCAAACAAGGACCGGGGTTGTAACCCTTCGCCTGAACAGAAATTAGCCTCTGATCTTTATTGTTAAAAGTGACAATCATGCGATCAAGCCTACAATAATCGAGCACTGAAACTACTCCATACAATCGCTCCCGGCCAATCAGTGACTACGGCTTTCTACATTAGCTAACTAGGGTTATCACAAGACTTAGTTACTAGCAATATGCAGTGAGATGTTCCTCCAGCCACAAGCCCTGCAGCTAATCCAGGTTATCCAGGCGACTTAGGTTCATTAAGCAGTGCCTCATTATTTTCCATATATCAGTGAATCTAGACTTGTGCCCTACTCGTCGGCAGGCTGCAAGTCCAACAATAGTGGCCGGGATAACGGGATTGCCTGTAACTGGAGAAATCTCTCATGACTACTGAATTATTCTAGTTATTAGCCTTAGCCATTTACAGTAGGTACCCCTGACCGTGGTACTCAGGGATCCCTGTCCTATACATGATGCAAATATTATCGGTTCAATTGTACAAACACAATCATCCACGGTGTCCAGGCCATTCAATCTTGTCATGACATGCTAGCCGTCGCAACAGCCTTCCGGATATATATCATGTCATGTTCACTGTCAGTAGTGTGCCACGTCGGGCCACTATCATGTCATATCAAAAAGTGCACCACAACGGATAACCATCGTGTCAGAGAAAAATTAATATGGCACAAGCATACATGTAGTAATTAAATATTAGCAGGGGCAAGGGCTGTGGAGGACTCATGCGGCTCAGGAAAAATTTGCCGCATGAAATTGCCATGCAACAGTGTATATGCGGCCAAGCAATTAAACATGCACAAATACATATACGGCCTGGCCATGCACAAAGTAAATTGCTTACGTGCACAAATATTTAATAGCCAAAGCAAATAAGCATATGCGGCCAAGCAAGTCACTTGGCCATATACGGCCAAGGCAATTCACTTGGCCATATGCGGCTCAGGCAAATAATCTAATGGCCTATGCGGCCAGAAAAATTGTCTAATGGCCGATGCGGCCAATAAGTGGTTTGGCCTTACGCGGCTAACAAGTGGTTTGGCCTTATGTGGCCAACAATAAATGCAATTGTCTAATGGCCATGCAAATATGCTTATGCGGCCAGCAAGTGAGCAATGCAAGCAATTGTATGCAAGGCCACACAAGCAAACGCTTATGCAGCCAGCTAATGGTATTAGCATGCAAGCAAGTGCAATTGCATGCAAATGCATGCACTTAGTTAAAGTGGCCATACAAATATGCTAAAGGCTATGCAGCCACAATTTACTAATGGCCATGCGGCCATTATATAAGCATGCAAGCTACTGCTTGCATAGGCCATGCGGCCATAAACAGGTTGCATGCAAAATGCATACAAATATTTAATGCTAATGGCCAAAATTAAATATTTAATGCTAATGCATGCAAACAAAAGGCTATTAAATGCTAATGCATGCAAACAAAATACATACAAAATGGCCATGCGGTCAAGGCTATTAAACGCTCATGCGGCTCAGAGCTAAGAAGGCTCATGCGGCCAATTCAATTAAAAATTTAATTAAATAGCCATGCGGCTCAGCAACTCAATGTTGCATGCGACCAAAAGTGCAATTAATGGCTCCCATAGAGAACATGTCCATGGAAAATACCATGGCCTCCATGCTCCACCAAACAACAATTGGGACCCAAATCCAGACTCCCGTAGGCCAAATTTGGGTAAAATAGAATTCCCTACAATATGGAACCATCAAATAGCAAAATATACAGGTTTGATAGATCAAAAATAATGAAAACCGAAAATACCACAAAGCTAGATTTACAAGAAATTAACTACGAAAATGAAAAATGCTAAGTACTAAAGTGGGTTAGAAACACATGAGGAAGACAGTATAACAATAAAAACGGAATTCCTCCATGAAGCAAGATGCACTTGCCTAAGCTCTCTCTCTCTCTCTCTCAGGTAGGTGAAGAGTAATGGTGAGGAAGAAGAAGAGTGAATGAGGAGAGAGAAAGAGTATTAGACTAATAAATGATGATGATGGTGGTAGGTGGGATTTTTTTTGGTTCATGATGAACCCAAGGCAAATCGAACCAAGCCAACCCAACCAAGATAAACCATAACCAATGAAATACGAAAGTAAACCATGCAATGGGACATACAATATGAGTCAAAATACGTGCACGTATACCAAAATACGTAATACAAATAATAGTCATTACATCGAGCCACTCGACTAGTCATAGACACTCGCTCTTATTCTTTTTCGTAGCTATCATATACACCACTCGGGGTCAAGTCATTCTACAATTTCTCAAAAGGTCATTCGATTCCCAATCGACATGTTCAATTGTGCGTTCGCCCGTTCCTCAAAGTCAAAGAACCACTTCTCATGTTCACTTTAGCGTTGGTCAAGTAGCGTCTCTATCAACAAACGTTCTAAGTCTCACTTATTCTCGTCCGAGCGATGGTCGGTCTCGCTCGCAAACTCGTTTGCACCAAAAGGTCTAGGTGCGCGACACTTGGCACAACTTAGCCAAAAGGCTGCGTGCATAATCATCCCGTTCGAACTATACTTCGGTCTCGCGTACTCGTTCGCTATTGTCAGCGTAAGGTTATTCAAGCATGCACTGCGTTTGCTAACTCTTAGCATTAGTTTTCTCTCAACTCAATTCCGTCGTGGTTTGGCACAAAGGCCTTTTCCTATCGATCCCGTTCAACCAAGTACTTGTACAAGCTTTTGAAATTATTAGACTTATTGTATGGAACATTCGAAGGCATAACGAGAGAGAGAGAGCGTATACTTCTTTGTTTCCAAGCGAGCTTTCAAAACTGAGAGAATCAAAATGAAGTCCAAGGGCGTAAAGCCGTGCCGTGATACCAATCTGTCACGCCCCGCTCCCGTAGGAGCGATCGTCCTTACTAAGGCGTGATGCCGCACGGGCCTAGGTTGCGCCCGTGCAAGGCTAAGTCCAGAAATGGCCGATTTGAGCTAGGCCACAGAGTCGCACAGAGTGTCCCCATTTACAGCGAAAAGTAAATAAACATAAATTGAAGCAAATTCAAACTCTTTATTGACATTCAAGAAGTTTACAAGCGGCGCTAGGCCGAGATTATAAATCGATCAAGCTCTCTCTCTCTCTGAAACATAAAAGGGCGTGCCAAGTGGCTTACAAGATGGAATAATTTATGGCGATGTTCTGATACATTATGTCCTGTATATGGTGCTTTAGCTTCTTGCAATGCTCCAAGGCTCCAGAGTTGGCTCCGCGCCTTAGCACGTTCGAGGGAAGCTTCGCACCCGATGACGTCTCCTGCGTCCGCGCATTATGACGAGTCGTTGACTCGAAGAGTTGCGTTGACCCGATGAGGTATCGATATGAATCGATGCAAGTGTTACGTTGGCCAAAGGTAAGCTTTGAGTCGGTTGGAATCTATGAATCGAATCGATGCAAAAGATAAGTTCTATTTGAGCAAGTGCTAATGTTAGTTGATCTGGTGTGCAGGCTATGCCTTTATGCTGGATTATGGACCGTGGTATGGGCGCGATAGGCCAAATCAACCGAGTAGTTCGAAGGAATGGCTAAGTCCGGGAGTTAGCTATACGATCAAGTTATGGAAGCGAGACGCTTCAACTCAGCGAAACGGCAGGGCGTATCGACTTAAGGTGGGCAGGTTCTTGACTCTCTCTCCCTATTCCTTCACGTCTAATAAAATATGTTATGGTATGCGTAAGATGTTATCGAGTTAGCGAGCGTGGCTCGGCAACGGATTTTGGGTCTAAGTATGCGTTGAACACTAAGGTAGAACATTGAACAATCGAACAATTGAAGCGACGTGCATCAAGTGTATGAGTCGCGGTAGGGCAATGATGGTAGAACATTGAAAGACGATATTGAGATGTGCATCATATGTACGGCTCCGAGAATATTGAACACTAGGCGTAGAACATTGAATACGGTGCTGAGCGTGCCTTCGGGCACTTATGTTACGAAAAGACTAAGTAATATGAAATTATGCTATGAGAATAACTTACGAATGGTGCGCGTTGAATACGAGTATGAGATGACTAAGCCTTTGGGCGTCGTGCATCAATATGGATGTGTTAGGGCATAACGCCGACGGAGCTCTCCATATGAATGGTAGATTATGTTTATGAGACGCGAACATGTTTATGGCACGGGAAATCGTTTATAGCACAGGAAACCGTTTATGTGCGAGACTATATTTATGGAATACGAGATCGGTTGGTATGCTATGGATTGTATGATATGGAACGTATTGCATGGTCAATGGACTCGGATGGCCCGTGCACGGGTACGGCTTCCCTCGAATGGTTACGCCGGGGCGCCGGGACCGTTCGGCCTAGGAGGGAATTATGTGTGGTATTTATGGTGCACAACATTCGGACAGATTGCGACCGTCCAGTGCTGTGATAAGTTATGATATCCGTAAGTTTGGGATCCTTCGGATACTGGGCTAGCAACCCGTATCGAAACGATTGTAGGCTTACACATATGAGATGCCAAGTCTATTACGGTGCGAAACACCGTGACCTTCATATAGATAGGGCCGGTAGGCTGAGATGAGAGCTGGGTGCAGGCGCAGGGCCTGCCACCCATTATGCATATGTTTACGTGTATGATTGGTCGGTTGTACGAATCGTATGTTTTCTTATGTTAAGTTCTAACCACTGCAGGCTAAGGAAAATGGGACGAAGATGTGCACGATCACTATTTTTATGTTCAGATTATGTCTAACTGTATCTGCTGCAGGAACACGGTATCGAACACATTTACGATAAGTTGCTATGCATGAGTATTGCCATGAAACCGATCCTAAGGCTAAATAGAAAGATCACCAAATTAAGATGCATGCTCACTAAATGATTAAGTGTTTGGTTTGGGTGCGAGCGGGTCTTGATCAGTGCGAAGCGAGGACGAAAGCACTAATCTCCCACTAGTTTATGTGCAGGCTCAAGTTATGATCGGCTCGGGGCGGAGCTTGGCTTGGACGTGCCGAGGCATGGAGTCCTTGGCGTTCAAGAGGAGCTTCCGCATATGCGTTCGGACTTACGACATGGAGATGTTCGGCCGAAGACTACTTGGTGGCTATAAAGAGGCATAATGTATGAAACAATGTAATCCTTTGTGAGCTAGAGAGATCATGAGTGTTGTAGCCAATTGGCATTTTATGTTGGGCTATTCAGAGCCTTTGTAACCTTCAGTTCATAATCAATAAAAGAGATTCTTATGTTATATTTTGTTTCCTTCTGCTGCTTATGTTACGAATTTGAGATAATCACTATGCGAACTGTTATCTTGCCTTGCACGAGCGCAACTCCAGGCTCGTGCGGCATCATGTCCCAGCGAGGACGATGATTCGTGTAAAATCTAACGAGGACGAGCGATTTTTCAGATCGGGGCGTGACAGTAGCACGGGGGGAACAACCTACCGAGTGAAGGCGGGATGGAGGAGTGAAGGGGGAAGGAGGTAACGTCAGGCGAAGGAGGCATGGAGGGCGCCAAGAAAGGCTGAAGGGGGTGCGCACATCAACAGATGGCGCACCTGACTTCTCGTCAGCGAAGAGCGCTAAGCTGGGAGCAAAAGTGGCGGCACAAAAGAAGGAGCCAGCAAGGCAGCAAGAGTGTCATCCTGCTGACCTGCGCCAGAAGGCAGCAAGAAAGGCTCCATGTGACTCACGAGAGAGTTTGAAATCAGCCCAGGGCAGGAAAGCAGAGGCACACTATACGAGAACTGGTCGCCAGCTACTAGGGGGTGGCAGGAACATTGCACGAGGATTGGGTGCTAGCTACGAGGGGGGTTACAGGCACACCCATCGAGGTAGCAGCGACGTTGTGGCTGACCGAGAACCACGTCAAGCATGCCGACGACTGCCGGCTCAACGAAGCCGCCTAGCCTACTAGAGCAAGTTGAGCCTCCGACCAGGCAGGGGAGGCCTCGGGAGGGGGCTGTGTCAGCCCCAGTTTTTCAAAATTTTTGTTAATCAGTATTAAATTGGCCATTAATGATTATTTTAGTATTAAAATATTTTATAATAATTATTAGGAATTTTTCCTGTATTTTAAATGATTTTTAAATGGTTTTAAATACATGAAATACCTTTTTGCAATTTTATAAATTGTTTTGAATTAGGTTTGTAATTAGTTAAATTGTTATAATTGAGTTTTGTAATAAAACTAATTGTTCCTAAGTCAGTTTGCAATTTTAGATTTGTGATTTGCAAATTTAATTTGCAAATCTAACCGCGGGAGGGTTTATGCAAATCGGGTATTCGCATTGAACTGTGGAATTAGGCTAATGTGCAAAATCCCTAATTCCCGAGGGTGTTTTTGCAAAACTCCTCACCTCTCCCCCAACCGACCGACCGGATCCCTAAACCTACGACGGCGCTTAGCCTAAAACCTAACCCTAACCACCGCCCCACCGCCTCAACTCCCCTATAAAATGACCCCCTCGTCTCCCTCTCCACAACCACCACCATCCCAGCCCCCCCCACGACCACAACTCCGCCTCCTATTTCCCACTCCCAAACCGCAGCCACCTAACTCCGGCGACCCTTCGTCCAGCCTCCACAGTCGCTGCCGTCACCATCCACCACTATCAACGAGTTCGACTCACCAAGGCGAGTCGATCGCCACCGCTCCACCACGACGCCGACGCCTCCTCCGCCTGATCGACCTCTCGACAGCAAGTCGAGCTCGGACACGTACGTATCACTTCGTCCCCGTGTCGAAACTCGACTCGTGTACACGGACACAGACTCGCCCAGCCTAGACGAACCTAGTGGTAAGTGTGGACACGCGTAGATCGTGTCGTGCGTGTCGTATAGTGCATGGACACGTCGACACGGTGTCAGATTTTATATTCTCGTGTCCTGGACTGTATGGACACGAGCGAACTGTTATTTAGAGAACGGATTTGGTTTTGTGCTAACGGGTTAAAACCCATTAACTTAAAATCTAACTTATAGTTAACTGAAACCCTATTCCTAACAAAGCGGGCCGCTGGCCCACTGGCCAGCGCGCAGTGTTTAAACCCCCCCCCCCCGCTGGCCGAGTTCGAGCCCCCCTGCTGTTTGTTTTTGTTTTTGTTTTTCTTTTTCTTTTCCTTTTTCTATTTTCTATATATATATTTATATATATATGTGTGTATATATATATATATATATATATATATATATATATATATATATATATATATATATATATATATATATATATTAGTAAATATATATATTTTATATACTGTATTTTGACAGTATATTATATGTATATATAATTTTATAATTAGTAAACTTTTATATATATATTTATATGTATTTATATACATATATGTATATATGTATATATTTTCTTGTATATATTTTTATAGTTAGTAAATTATGTATATATATGTTTTCATATGTATATATACATTATTATACACTTTATAATTAAATGTTTCATTATATATATATACTTTATAAATTGATTATTTTCCTTACATATATATATATATGTAACTTTTAATATATGGATGTATATATATCCTTGATATAAATATCTATATATTTATGTATAAATATAAATATTGTAGATGTACTTTTATATATATGTTTTACTTTACTTAGTGTAAAATATCTTTATAAAATAAGTTGTCATACTTTTGTAACCACTATGTATAATATTGCCCTATTAAAATAATAATATTTACTTTGCACTTTTATCAATTTGTATTTTTGTGTATTTAAATTACTGCAACCATTTGGTGTCCAAGCCTAGCATGGGTATTTGGGCCCAAATGTGTTTTCACATTTTAGACTTGTACAAGTCATATTGGACTTGATACATGGTCTTGAGTCATGTATTTGGACTATGGTTCATATATGTACATTGACAAAATTAAGTAAAGTATTAATTATTTAATTTCAGAATTATGTAACTTGCTGTTTTTGATTTTCTAAAAATACTTTGAGTGTTGCTAAAATTATGAAAAAATAGTTTTTAGATACTATGTTAAGTTAGCTAATTTAGTATAATTTTTGTAGTATTTAATTTACTGTTTTGCCCCTAGTTTGGCATATGAAACCAGAACTCATTTTCTATATATTTATGAAAACTGATTTTTATAAAATACTTCTGTTGGGTAATAAATCCCAAAAAAATTATAATAAATTTCTATAATTAACAAGGTTTCTGTCAGTATATTATTTTGTATTTATCGGAGATTTCTAGTATTTTCTAAAATTGTTAGAACACAGTGCACAGAATGTTTATTTTACCAATAATTATGACTAAGTCATGACTTGTGATTTTTGTGTATTTCTAGTATTTGGATTGCTGACCAACCTTAATATGGGAGACCCATGTGTTAGTTTAGATGCCAAATCACTTTACTTTGAACCCCTAGGCTAAGTTCACCTAGCCAATGTCCAATTTGGCCTTCTCACATCACTAGTGTATTTATATTGTCTTGTTACTTAGAGTCTGAGTATATATATATTTTCAGTGCCAGGACACTCTACATCTTAGCTTTATTGTCATTGCATTGCTTTGCTCCAGGCAAGTACATCTACAAACTCATTTACTGTCTTTTAATGTTAAGTACATGTGACAACCTTGTTAAATTACCATTAATCCAGTTGCAAGTCTTTTGTTAATTGTACATGTTAAAATACTGTTATGTGATAAAAGAATGTTAATCAACCCATGTGAATGCTGATCCTTGGAGTAGCAAGTCAGATCATAACATGTTTCATACTATTGCCAGTTCCCACCATGCTTTACACTATTTCCCGTATCTTTTACATGATGATTACTGGGTTATGAGAGAGTTGATAGTATAGTTACTGGACTCGTGGAATGTACTCACTTACATTGCAGTATGCTAATTGTGTAGTTTCTGGACTTGTGGAATGTACATACGTACATTGCAGTAAACTAGCAGTGCGGTTTCTGGACTTGTGGAATGTACTTACGTACATTGCAGTAAACTAAGAATGTAGTTTCTGGACTTGTGGAATGTACTTACGTACATTGCAGTAAACTAACAATGTAGTTTCTGGACTTGTGGAATGTACATACGTACATTGCAGTAAACTAGCATAGCACCTATTGACCGATCTCATACCTACTCCAGTTTTAATACATAATGTACATATGCCACAATTGACAAGAGTGTCTTAAAATGATAATCAAGATATACCATAATTTCTCGCTTTATATGATTTACCCTGATTCCAGTATATCTATTTTTCAGTCTTATCATACCATGTTCCTGTTGTACATCTCTTGCATTATACATTCAGTACTTTAGTAGTAGAGGTTGTACTTGCTCCCGTCCTGACAGGATAACGTTGTAGGTATTTTGACCGAGAAAGAAATGCTTTGTGACCCGTACTATGGAGCTCCAGTTGAGGATATTCCAGCAGGGAATCCTGCTTAGCTGCTTAGTTTGACTTAGTATTGGGTTATTATCGCAGACGCTGTTTTGTACCTTTAAACTGAACCTTGTCTCCAGTCTTACATTTTGGTTTGTATTATTATCAAACTTAGTGGTTTTTCATCTATATAGAAGCTGTGTTGTGATCATTCTTAAACTATCTTAATTATTAGCACATTTATCATTATTACCTGACTGTCTAGAACAGCTTACTGCGCTTTATCTTAAGCGTAGGCTGGACATGGCTCGGCCCGGCCCAACAATTTGGAAATCGGGTCGTGACATGTTTTTTTGGCGGCCCATGCAAGGTCCTGACTAAAGTTGTTTGGTTACGTTACTGTACCAAGCACGCCTGCAGAAATTAAGGATAACTAGATAACACTAGGAACGACATCTAGAACACCTAGAGGAATTTTAGGATTGCAACATAGGAAAACTCATCACAGCGTAGGACCGGTAGTGTAACTAAATTGTTTGCTTATGATTGCTTGCTTTATTCTTATAATTCCTTTGTCTTTTATAAATAGATGGACCCTACACACTCTCCCGATTCTGCCACCTCAGGTGACGGTATACCACCCCCACCCCCTATCATACCTCCCCAGACTGTTGTTTCCCTCGACGGAACCCAATTACTGGCTTTGATCCAGGGGCTCCTGAATACTCAGCATACCCCCGTCTCGCAACCTATAGAACATCAATTGAGGCTAGGTAGTATCAAGAGTTTTATGAACCTAAAACCGAAGGAGTTTCTTGGGACGGAAGGCATAGTTGTAGCTGATGACTGGTTAGATTCCGTAGAGAGGAAGCTCATAGGGGCTAGATTACCTGACGACCTTTGGGTCGAGGCAGCAGGATTTTTGTTAGCAGACCTGGCAGGGGTCTGGTTCAGAAATGAGACGATGTTCATTGGCGGCAGAGGAAACTGGGAGCAATTCAAGATCCAGTTCAAGAGGAAGTTCTTCTCCACCACCGCTAGAGTTGCCATGGGATTGCAATTCCAGAACCTGCAACAGGGGAGCCGTACAGTCGATGAGTACGCAGGTGAGTTTAGCAGACTCAGTCGTTTTGCCCCGAGCTTAGTAGCCGACCCGGAGGAGATGGCTCGCAGATTCTGCCATGGTCTTGTCCCAGACATTAGCATCTTACTAGTGGCCAACGGGATCACAGACTACTACCAGCTACTGGAGAGAGCCCGAGGTATCGAGGAACGTCTTTTGTCTTGCAAGAGGCCAGCTACCACACATCATGACGGGCCGTCCAAGCGCCAGACTTTCCAGCAGAGGACGACTACCCAGCACCAGCAGGCCTATTCTCCACCAGCTCATCCTCAGCATCAGTTATCATTTGCCCGAGATCCGGGGCACCAGCAGCAGAAGTGGGTCTCTTGTGCCTTCTGCAAAAAGCCAGGGCACGATGTCTCCATCTGTAGGAAGAAATTGAGCCAGTGTCTTGCTTGCGGGTCTTCAACCCATATGATTCGGGAGTGCCCGAAGGCGAAGTCATTTACCAGAGGACCTTCAGGGAGAGCATACCCTTTAGCCATTCAGGCAGCAGTACCAGTGCAGGGCCCAGAGCCAGAGCCAGAATACTTGACAGACGGTGCCACAGGTTGGATTTATTTGCATATGACTGTTTGATTCTAGTGCCTCATTAAGTTACCTATCACTAGACTCATGCCAAACCATCATTTAGTAACTGCACCCATGAGACCAAACCATTGACCAGTAGACCTGTTTCATAGACGTTCCATCATTAGGAGATAGCCTTAGTCATCGCTGTAATTATTTTTAAAACGTTAGATACCTTGCGTGTCTTCAGTTCTTGTAAATTTCGAGGACGAAATTTTTCAAGGAGGGAAGATTTGTCAGCCCCAGTTTTTCAAAATTTTTGTTAATCAGTATTAAATTGGCCATTAATGATTATTTTAGTATTAAAATATTTTATAATAATTATTAGGAATTTTTTCTGTATTTTTAAATGATTTTTAAATGGTTTTAAATACATGAAATACCTTTTTGTAATTTTATAAATTGTTTTAAATTAGGTTTGCAATTAGTTAAATTGTTATAATTGAGTTTTGTAATAAAACTAATTGTTCCTAAGTCAGTTTGCAATTTTAGATTTGTGATTTGCAAATTTAATTTGCAAATCTAACCGCGGGAGGGTTTATGCAAATCAGGTATTCGCATTGAACTGTGGAATTAGGCTAATGTGCAAAATCCCTAATTCCCGAGGGTGTTTTTGCAAAACTCCTCACCTCTCCCCCAACCGACCGACCGGATCCCTAAACCTACGGCGGCGCTTAGCCTAAAACCTAACCCTAACCACCGCCCCACCGCCTCAACTCTCCTATAAAATGACCCCCTCGTCTCCCTCTCCACAACCACCACCATCCCAGTCCCCCCACGACCACAACTCCGCCTCCTATTTCCCACTCCCAAACCGCAGCCACCTAACTCCGGCGACCCTTCGTCCAGCCTCCACAGTCGCTGCCGTCACCATCCACCACTATCAACGAGTTCGACTCACCAAGGCGAGTCGATCGCCACCGCTCCGCCACGACGCCGACGCCTCCTCCGCCTGATCGCCCTCTCGACAGCAAGTCGAGCTCGGACACGTACGTATCACTTCGTCCCCGTGTCGAAACTCGACTCGTGTACATGGACACAGACTCGCCCAGCCTAGACGAACCTAGTGGTAAGTGTGGACACGCGTAGATCGTGTCGTGCGTGTCGTACAGTGCATGGACACGTCGACACGGTGTCAGATTTCATATTCTCGTGTCCTGGACTGTATGGACACGAGCGAACTGTTATTTAGAGAACGGGTTTGGTTTTGTGCTAACGGGTTAAAACCCATTAACTTAAAATCTAACTTATAGTTAACTGAAACCCTATTCCTAACAAAGCGGGCCGCTGGCCCACTGGCCAGCGCGCAGTGTTTAAACCCCCCCCCCCGCTGGCCGAGTTCGAGCCCCCCTGCTGTTTGTTTTTGTTTTGTTTTTCTTTTTCTTTTCCTTTTTCTATTTTCTATATATATATTTATATATATATATGTGTATATATATATATATATATATATATATTAGTAAATGTATATATTTTATATACTGTATTTTGACAGTATATTATATGTATATATAATTTTATAATTAGTAAACTTTTATATATATATTTATATGTATTTATATACATATATGTATATATGTATATATTTTCTTGTATATATTTTTATAGTTAGTAAATTATGTATATATATGTTTTCATATGTATATATACATTATTATACACTTTATAATTAAATGTTTCATTATATATATATACTTTATAAATTGATTATTTTCCTTACATATATATATATGTAACTTTTAATATATGGATGTATATATATCCTTGATATAAATATCTATATATTTATGTATAAATATAAATATTGTAGATGTACTTTTATATATATGTTTTACTTTACTTAGTGTAAAATATCTTTATAAAATAAGTTGTCATACTTTTGTAACCACTATGTATAATATTGCCCTATTAAAATAATAATATTTACTTTGCACTTTTATCAATTTGTATTTTTGTGTATTTAAATTACTGCAACCATTTGGTGTCCAAGCCTAGCATGGGTATTTGGGCCCAAATGTGTTTTCACATTTTAGACTTGTACAAGTCATATTGGACTTGATACATGGTCTTGAGTCATTTATTTGGACTATGGTTCATATATGTACATTGACAAAATTAAGTAAAGTATTAATTATTTAATTTCAGAATTATGTAACTTGCTGTTTTTGATTTTCTAAAAATACTTTGAGTGTTGCTAAAATTATGGAAAAATAGTTTTTAGATACTATGTTAAGTTAGCTAATTTAGTATAATTTTTGTAGTATTTAATTTACTGTTTTGCCCCTAGTTTGGCATATGAAACCAGAACTCATTTTCTATATA
The DNA here is from genome assembly GCA_029216955.1 of Iris pallida. Classification (NCBI taxonomy): domain Eukaryota; kingdom Viridiplantae; phylum Streptophyta; class Magnoliopsida; order Asparagales; family Iridaceae; genus Iris; species Iris pallida. The sequence continues at coordinate 23,869,995 of JANAVB010003200.1, forward strand.
TTTATGAAAACTGATTTTTATAAAATACTTCTGTTGGGTAATAAATCCCAGAAAAATTATAATAAATTTCTATAATTAACAAGGTTTCTGTCAGTATATTATTTTGCATTTATCGGAGATTTCTAGTATTTTCTAAAATTGTTAGAACACAGTGCACAGAATGTTTATTTTACCAATAATTATGACTAAGTCATGACTTGTGATTTTTGTGTATTTCTAGTATTTGGATTGCTGACCAACCTTAATATGGGAGACCCATGTGTTAGTTTAGATGCCAAATCACTTCACTTTGAACCCCTAGGCTAAGTTCACCTAGCCAATGTCCAATTTGGCCTTCTCATATCACTAGTGTATTTATATTGTCTTGTAACTTAGAGTCTGAGTATATATATGTTTTCAGTGCCAGGACACTCTACATCTTAGCTTTATTGTCATTGCATTGCTTTGCTCCAGGCAAGTACATCTACAAACTCATTTACTGTCTTTTAATGTTAAGTACATGTGACAACCTTGTTAAATTACCATTAATCCAGTTGCAAGTCTTTTGTTAATTGTACATGTTAAAACACTGTTATGTGATAAAAGAATGTTAATCAACCCATGTGAATGCTGATCCTTGGAGTAGCAAGTCAGATCATAACATGTTTCATACTATTGCCAGTTCCCACCATGCTTTACACTATTTCCCGTATCTTTTACATGATGATTACTGGGTTATGAGAGAGTTGATAGTATAGTTACTGGACTCGTGGAATGTACTCACTTATATTGCAGTATGCTAATTGTGTAGTTTCTGGACTTGTGGAATGTACATACGTACATTGCAGTAAACTAGCAGTACGGTTTCTGGACTTGTGGAATGTACTTACGTACATTGCAGTAAACTAAGAATGTAGTTTCTGGACTTGTGGAATGTACTTACGTACATTGCAGTAAACTAACAATGTAGTTTCTGGACTTGTGGAATGTACATACGTACATTGCAGTAAACTAGCATAGCACCTATTGACCGATCTCATACCTACTCCAGTTTTAATACATAATGTACATATGCCACAATTGACAAGAGTGTCTTAAAATGATAATCAAGATATACCATAATTTCCCGCTTTATATGATTTACCCTGATTCCAGTATGTCTATTTTTCAGTCTTATCATACCATGTTCCTGTTGTACATCTCTTGCATTATACATTCAGTACTTTAGTAGTAGAGGTTGTACTTGCTCCCGTCCTG